>PVHX01027984.1:0-18686 GCA_004024805.1 Geosciurus inauris | reverse complement strand
GACTATGGCCTTCTCTTCCTGTACCCAACCCCTCCCCTTCCTGACCGGGTTTTCTTGAAATTCTCTAAGCACGAAATCTCTGATGCCATTTCTCCTGACCCGCTCTGATGGACGGGGAAATGGTCCGAGGGCTCGCCTTCCAATAAAGCCTTGCCGAGTGGCTTAATTCATCTTCTCCTGGTCCTGTGAATTTTACAGTGACCAGCTGAGAGGGTCAGGAAACTGAACAGACAGGTGTGAATACACTCAGGGACTAAGCCTGGGAAGGCCATATTCATGGGCACTAAGTATGTGGAGATTTTGGCTTCCCCTTGGGAGGCTTCTGACATCCAGACTCCCAGCATCTGCCTAGTCCTAGAGATGTGTTGATCTAATCTCCCCAGAGCAGATACCACTAAACAGAGCCCGCAAAGCCTAATTACACAAAAACCCCAGCCACTAGAACTTCTCCCTTAGAACTGTGCAGCAACCCCAACCTGGGAGTGCATCAATCTGGACAAAACTCCAATTAACAGTACTTCTCATTTCATCCTACCTTATACTGGTGAGAAGAGAAGCTGAAAGATACTCCAACCAGCTTTAGTTTCAGGCCACTCCAGCTGGCAGCTCAGAGAGCACCATAAAAAGAGGAAAAGATTAACAACCCCAGTCCTCCCTTCATTCCCCATTCTCTCTCTGTCTGTATATAATCCAAGAAGAAAAACAAAGGACAATAAGGCAGCGATCATATATCTTGTTAACTATTTAGACAACCTCATAGAGATAATCCCTTCATTTTTCACTAAAAATCTTTTTTCTTTTTAAAAATATGTATTTGTTCCCTTTTTTTCTCATTTTTTTATTTGTTCTTTTTTAGATATACATGACAAGTAGAGTGCTTCTGATATGTTATGTTTTCTCATTTTAAACATTTTTTATTATATTCTTTCCTTATCTTTTGAGTGTTGAAGTTTTTGGCTTGTTTTATTTTTGTTTGCTTTTCTTTCCCTCCTATTTTCTCCTACTAACAACCAAATTCTCTCATTCTCTCTTTCTTTCTCCCTTTGCTTTGTTTTTTCTATTTTCTCTTCTTTTTATAGCCATTATTGCTACATCTCTTCTGAATTCTATGTTCACATTTTGAATATTCTAAACTTTTTTCTACCTTTCTATCACATTTTCTTCTCTTTTAAAAATTATTCTAGCAAACAACTCTTTTTTTTTTTTTAAATGTGGTGATGAGAATTGAACCCAGTGCCTCACACATGCCAGGCAAGTGCTCTACCACTGAGCCACAACTCCAGCCCATTTTCTTTTCTCTTAATGAACTATATTTTTACCATCTTTTAGACCTATTAGTTTATATAACTCCTGCCCTCACTATTCATGTTGTTACAGTTATTAGTAAAGTGGATGATATTGCTGACACTTGCCATTCACTTTAATGCCAGATTCAGTTCATGATTATTGTTTTTGCTGTTAGCAATTGCTGACCCCAGCATTCCTGTTTTTGTGGTAATAAGTGTTGCAGATATCATAGTAGGCACCAGGTATTTATTTTAATGCTATACATTGTTTGCATCAGTTGTTGCTATTATTTCTCCTTTTCTGTTAGGTGCTAACAATCTATACAGACACTATAAATGCACAGGATGGACACTCTGCTGCCAAACTAACAACCGAAAGACAATGCACCTTACTCCACACAAAAATTAACTACACTCAAACTTCAGTTATACTTTAATACAAAGAACAGAAGAGAGAGAAAAATACCCAAACTAATGACCAGGCCCTAAGTCCCACTCATGGATATCCATCCCTGACCTTAGGAGATGAAGGAGACCAACCGCTGCTGCAGCCCCCCATCAACCAATGGGTGGCTGTCCCAGCCTACTTCCATCTAGAGACAACAGCCAGAACTAGGAAGACCATGTCCCTGTAGGCCCTGTTACACCAGAGGTGAGCTATTGGTAACCTGCAGGGACACTACAAGATTATAGGGTAGAAACTGTAATACTTCAGATCAGCACTGCTAGAGGGGAAGACACGTGAACAACATGAAAAAATAAGGGAAGAAAATGCCCAATCAAACCAAGATGCTGCAACAATAGAATCAACTGACAGCACAGTAGGTGAAATGTCAGAGGAGTCCAGAACGTACATAATTAAAATGATCTGTGAAGCACAGAATAATATAAGAGAGAAATTATAGGCAACAATTGATCGATCCAACAAAGAGATAAGAGAGCACATACAGGGAGCAAAAGATTACATCAAGAAAGAAATAGAGGGCTGGGATTGTGGCTCAGCGGTAGAGCGCTTGCCTCGCATGCTTGAGGCCCTGAGTTCGATCCTCAGCACCACATACAAAGCAATAAAATAAAGACATTGTGTCCATCAACAACTAAAAAAATATTAAAAAAAGAAAGAAAGAAAGAAAGAAATAGAGACTTTGAAAAAGAACCAAGCAGAAATCCTTGAAATGAAGGAAACAATATAAACCAAATAAAAAGTTCAATGGACAGCATCACCAACAGACTAGATAACTTGGAAGACAGAACTTCAGACAATGAAGACAAAATATATAATCTTGAAAATAAAGTTGACCTCGCAATGAATATGGTAAGAAACTATGAACAGAACATCCAGGAATTATGGGATAATATGCAAAAGACCAAATCTGAGAATTATTGGGATAGAGGAAGGCACAATCTTTTTAATGAAATATCAGAAAATTTCCCAAACATGAAGAATGAATTGGAAAATCAAATACAAGAGGCTTACAGGCCACCAAATGTACAAAACTACAAAAGATCCACACCAAAGCACATTATAATGAAAATGCCCAACATATACAATAAGGATAAAATTATAAAAGCTGCAAGAGAGAAGGTTCAGATTACAAACAGGGGGAAAGCAATTCGGATTTCAGCAGATTTCTCAACCCAGACCCTAAAAGCCAGGAGATCTCAAAACAACAATATACCAAGCTCTGAAAGAAAATGGATGCCAACCAAGAATCTTATATCCAGCAAAATTAAGCTTCAGACTTGATGATGAAATTAAAACCTTCCATGATAAACAAAAGTTAAAAGAATTTACACTGAGAAAGCCTGCACTAGAGAGCTTTCCTGGCAAAATAATCCATGAGGAGAAAATGAAAATGGGCAAAGGGAGGAACAACTCTAAAGGAAAAGCCAATCAAAAGAGAAACCCAGTCAAGTTAAAAACCCAAAATAAACTAAAATGAATGAAAATACAAACCATATTTCAATAATAACCCTAAACGTTAATGGCCTAAACTCATCAATTAAAATGCATAAACAGGCAGATTAGATTTAAAAATTGATTCAAATTGTGGAATTCAAACTGATGTTGGCTCAGGGCTATGCCTACAATGGAGAAAAGGTCTTTGTTAGGAACATCAGCTGAACATAAAAATTGGTTATTGTGCTAACAATGAATCTTCTATCCTTATTCCTCTATACCTGTATAAGTAAGGCAATTATTTTTCTCTCCTCTTTCAAATTTTTTTCTTTGTTTTTAGTTTTCTGTAATTTGGATAAGAGATGGCTACGTATTACTTTATTTATTCACCTATTTATATTTGGTACTTATCCTACTTGATATTCTCTCAAACTCTGTGCTTTTGATCTCATCTTAGTTTTGGGGAAATTTTCTGATATTTTTACTGTAAATATTTTTTCAGCTCTGTTTTCCTTTCTTCTTTTTGTATTCTAATTATGCATGCTTTATTCTTTGATATTGTCCCACAGTTCTTGGGTTGCTTTTATTTCCTTTGTATTTTTGTTTGGGAAATTTTTAATTAACTTATCATCAAGATCATGGTTTCTTTCCTTGGCCATTACTTAATTGATGGCATCAGAAGGCATTCTTCCTATTTCAGCATGTATGATTTCTAGAATTTTGTTCTGATTCTTAAAGTTTCCATTTTCCCCAACATACGTTGATGAGTTTTTGCATGCTGTGTACTTTTTTCCCATTACAGTATTTAACATATTAATCATCATTACTTTAATTTTTTTTTAACTTGGCTATTCAAACGTGTACGATATGTTTGAGTCTGATTTTTATCTTCAGACTACATTTTAGCATGTCTTCTGGCCTGTCTTGTAATTTTTTGTTGAAAGCCAGACATCTTTTATTTAATGATTTAAAAAATGAGGTAAATAGGCCACTGATAGGAGTATTTATTTTATCTGGTGAGGACTTGTCTGGTGTTGAATGCTTGCTTGTAGCTAAAGGTACCAGAGGCTTTAAGTTTTCATCCCATACTTTTTTTTTTTAAATCTCTCTGTTTGAGTTTTCTTAAAGACTACTTCAGGGAGAAAGAATCTGTGTATTACAATTCTTTCAGCTGTAATTGATTGTTATTATACCAGATCCGTGCTGTTGTGCAGGTCAGATATTGGACAAAGGAGTTTTTTCTAATCCTATCCAGGCTTTATGTGGGTCTATGTCTGAGGACTATGGCTTTCACAACATGTACCACCCCCACTGGTACCCTTAGTCCCTTCTCTGACTGCAGTATTCCCAATATTTTTCTTTGAAACTTTGTCCTTAATTGGCTTTGTTTTTAATATACAACCTAATCATATCAGAGACATGAGGTCTTTCTGGAACCTTCAGTGGGAAACTGGCGGGGTATCTGGAAGAAAAACTGTGGAACTGTGAGGGTTTCCCTAAGTCTACAGGACCCCAAGTTTTCCTTAGTCACAAATTAGCCCATATTCTGCCTCCAGCCATTCTTCAAGATTACATATACCAGCCGGGCGCGGTGGCTCACGCTTGTAATCCCAGCACTTAGGGAGGCTGAGACAGGAGAATCGCGAGTTCAAAGCCAGCCTCAGCAATGGCAAGGCACTAAGCAACTCAGTGAGACCCTGTCTCCACATAAAACACAAAATAGGGCTGGGGGTGTGGCTCAGTGGTCAAGTGCTCCTGAGTTCAATCCCCAGTACCAAAAAAAAAAAAAAAAAAAAAAAAGATTACATATACCGAGACAGGAGAATCATGAGTTCAAAGCCAGCCTCACCAACAGCAAGGCGCTAAGCAACTCAGTGAGACCCTGTCTCTACATATAACACAAAACAGGGCTGGGGATGTGGCTCAGTGATTGAGTGCCCTTGAGTTCAATTTCCAGTACCAAAAAAAAAAGATTACATATACCAGTTGACAGCTCTAGCAGTACATTGTTGGGTACAAGAAATGTAATTTGATTTTCAGACATTTTTGTTACTATAAGACTGATGACTTTTAGGGCTGGAGTTGTGGCTCAGTTGTAGAGCACTTGCCTGGCATATGTGGGACACTGGATTCGATTCTCAGCACTGCATGTAAATAAATAATAAAATAAAGGTCCATTAACATCTTAAAAATATTTTTAAAAAAGATTGATGACTTTTGATTATTTAACATATCAGAGATGAAACATGAAGTTAGTTTCTTAATTTTAAAACAATATTTAAAAACTTGTTTGATTTTATTCATTCTTTCCATTTCTTTCTCTTTTTTTTTGGTACTGGGGATTGAACTCAGGGGTACTCGACCACTGAGCCACATCCCCAGCCCTATTTTGTGTTTTGTGTAGAGACAGGGTCTCACTGAGTTGCTTAGCACCTCGTCATTGCTGAGGCTGGCTTTGAACTTGCAATTCTCCTGTCAGCCTCCCAAAGTGCTGGGATTACAGGCATGTGCCACCGCACCCAGCCCATTCTTTCCATTTTTGTATTCTTTTTTCCATCTCTGATTTTTTTTTCCCATTTATCATCCATTTTATTTGGGAATTGCTTTTGTTGAATACAGAAAACCGATGTGATTACTTCTATTTCATGTTTTTAATCTTATTCCTATGTCTTCTGTATACTGTTCTTAATTTCTTTATATAACTTATAATTTTTATATGTTGAGTAGTTTTATATATTGAATAGTTTATAGTTTATCAGACCTACATTGTATTTTTTCTACTCATTCTTTCTTAAACAATATACATAGATTCTATTGAATAATTAAAAAGAAAGAATTAAAATCATCATCCTATAGCAATATATGCATTCCCATATTTATAACAGCACAATTCACAATAGCCAAACTATGAAACTGGCCTAAGTATCTATCAACGGATGAATGCATGAATAAAATGTGGTATATATACACAATGGAGTTTTAGTCAGCCATAAAGAATAATGAAATTATGTCATTTGTAGGAAAATGAATGGATTTTGAGATTACTGTTAAGCAAAATAAGCCAAACTCAGAAAGTCAACGGTTGTATGTTTTTGTCATATATAGAAGCTAGAGAGGAAAAAAGGAAAAAAAGGTAGAGAGATCTCATGAAAATTTAAGGGGAGTCAGTAGACTAGGAGGCAAGAGGGGAGGAAAAATACTAGAGAATAATATTGGCCAAATTATAGTTACGTTGTTTGCATGTATGAATATGTAACAACAAATCCCACCATTATATACAAATCTAATACACTAATAAAAATATGGAAAAATAAGTTGGGCATGGTGGCGCATGCCTGTAATACCGCACTTTGGGAAGCTGACACAGGAGAATCGTGTTTAAAGCTGGCCTCAGCAACGGCAAGGTGCTAAGCAACTCAGTGAGACCCTGCCTCTACATAAAACACAAAATAGGGCTGGGGATGTGGCTCAGGTTGAGTACCCCTCAGTTCAATCCCCGGTGCCAAAAAAAAAAAAAAGAAAAAGAAAAAGAAAAATATAATGAAATAAAGATTTAGAAGCCCAGAAGTGATTTCATTAATTCAACAAATATTTTTCAGTTACTACAATATGCAAAACAACTTGCTAAAAGACATAGGGATCCATTGATACATAAGATATCCCATGACACTGAAGAGGAAATAAGATGTGTAAATAAAAAGTACTGGGGATTGAATTCAGGGGCACTCGACCACTGAGCCACATCCCCAGCAGCCCTATTTTGTGTTTTGTTTAGAGACAGGGCTCACTGAGTTGCTTAGCACCTTGCCATTGCTGAGGCTGGCTTGTAATCTGTGTTAAGAGTAGAAAAAATTAATGCCAGAATAATTCAGGGCTGATCATTACACATCATCTACATGTATTAAAATGTCACATTGTACCCCATAATTATGTATAATTAAATGTTGCTTTGAAAATGTAACTGATTTACTAGTTTTTTGCAAAAAGAAAAATTAAATAGTATTAAAAAAAAAAAAAGAATTCAGGGCAGTAGTGGTTACTTTGGATGACCTTGGTAGTGGATTGTACAGGCCCCAATTCCTTTGCCTGTCTCTGTACCTTTTGTGTAATTTAGCATTTCCTTCCCCCTGTGAAAAGGGCATACTTACCCATCTTCTTGACCTTTGGCTTGTCAACATGACTCACTACATGTAAAGCTCAAATGAAGGTATGCCTATTCAAAATTTAGGTTTAAAGAGGCTTTCTGTTTCCATTTCTTTCTCATAATGACTGAAAGACCACACTCAGTACTAGGTACAGATTGATCCATTGGCTTCACAATGGCCTAAGCTATAATTCCTACAATAAACTCCCACTGTCACTCATGGCAGTTCTGCTTTTATATCAAATCTTATTCTAAAACTTGGTCTGCTTTAACAAAATCCTCAAACATATGGTATTCATTTGGGGATCAAGTGGAAGATGGCTATTGAAGAGACTGTAATAACCTAAATGGCTTCAGGAAGTGTTACAGGGTTGTCAATGAAGAATTAGAGAAGAAAACTATTTTTAAAAGTGAAAGAGAAAAGCAATAAAGTTAGCAAAAATGATTACCTGTGATATCATGGAAAAATAGAAAATGTGCCTAGTGAATTTGATGATCTAATGAAGATTTCCAGGCAGCATTCAGCCAGGTGTCACGTGGCTTTTTCCAGCTGTCTAAATTAAAATGAGAGAAACAAAATAAAGACCAAATTATTCCATTTCCATATGGAATTTGGAGGAAATACAAAGGCTCAGAACCATTCTTTCTGTCAAATATTATCATACTCAGAAATGGCTTTTAGGCAAAGACCAAATCCAAAGTGAAGCAGTAAAGTTCTTTGTTCAAGATCTCAGAAAGATAACAGCACCTGTTAAGACATTTCAGACACACAAATGGCCCTGTGTTAAAGGCATGCCTTGTAGAACTTGCCTAAGGATTCTTAAAATCTTAAGATGTTGTTCATCAATGTCACAGAGGCCAACATAGAAAACAACTGTTTGATAGACTATTTGTGGTTTTATGTAATGGAATCAATCATAAATTGACACATTTGTAAGTTCACACATAGAAAAAAGGGATTATATCAGCTTGGGCAGTTGGTATGAGGCCCTTTTGATCCTAATCTCTGAGCAGAGAGTAGGCTGAGGACACTACATAGCTGGAAACATGAACAATCTTTATGAAAAACAGATTTAGAGGGCAGGACCAAGAGCCTAGGAGAATCACGACTGGGCAGCATAGAATGGCCATGTGAGGGTAGTTGGACTTCAGAATTGCTATGGACAAATGACCAGTATATGAATTGTTTTACCCTTTTTCAATGGCAATGTCTGGAATAGTGATGTTATGGCTCATTATGTTAACTTATCTGGGGTGAACCAGGCAGATAACTATCACTTAAGTTCAAAGGTCTTCAGACTGAGAGGATTGGAAGTCAAGGAGCTTTACCCAAACAACTTCATCCACACCTGGACCTGATGAGATCACAGACTTCATAATGGGATCAGACTGGTATAATGGGATACAACTGAAGGTCTTGGGAAAAGACATGAGTTTATTTTGCCCATAAGAGATGTGAATTACTAAGGCCAAATCATAGACTGAAAATACTATGATTACAACATCCAACCTACTCCTCATTTTAAAATGTGATGAAGTAGGGAATCTATATGCCCATCCTTTGACAGGCAGGATTGTAAATAAATGATGCTACGTGATTTTGGAAGCTAGATTGTGCACAAAAGGCAATACAGCTTTGGACAAATTTCCTAGACACTCACTAGAGCCCTAAATGACCATGATGCCCTGAGTGCACCATTCTATGAGTAAGCCCAAACTAATCCAGTCATGGCAAAATCCCAAAACTAAATGCTGAATAGCCAGGGACCAGCTGCTTTGACAGTGCTAGTTCCAGCTAGCACAGGACTGCAAACTTGAGACCCAGAGCCAAATGACTCAGGTGAATCCTTCCTTAATTCCTGACTCCTCCCAACCCCCAAAACCTAAGATAACAAATGACTGTCTCAAGCCACCAAATTCTGGGATGATTTGTAGCAAGTTAGTTGGAAGATGTTTCTGGCATGACGATTTCAATTCACCTGAACCACAAACAAACATTAGTCAATAATGAAATTATACTTAACGTTTATTCCTATGGAAGTTTACAAACTTTGACAACATGATTACTAGTGTAGCTCTTGAATGTTCCCCTAAGGGCCGTGTGTTAAGTGCTTGGTCACCACAGTGGTGCCAAGTCAGTTCTAATTTCACTGGGGATATGCGCTTGAAGGGCCTTGTGAGACAATGGCCTCTTCTCTCTCTTTGCTCATTACTTCCGATGTTTTGCTCCTCCAGGATGTGCTGCCTCACCATGAACCCAAACCACCAGTTCAGCAAACTATGGACTGGAACCCCCTAAACTATGAGCCAAAATAAATTTTCTCCTTGATTAGTTCAGGTATTTTGTTAGTGATGGGAAGCTGAACCATTTGCTTTTTAAAAAGCATTTGGCTATTTACTACATATTGATTTATCTACATGAATTACATTCATCTTATTAAATATTCATACATGACTTTATTTTCTTTACCTACAAAACACCAAGTTATAACTGTACTTAAAGAGAAATGAACTGCAAATAAAACCATAAAATGGAGGTGTTGCATGTTTCCTTACATTTTATTTACCATAAACATTAACAGAGCAAATACTAGAGAAATGCTTTTAAATAATTTGATGATGTAAAGCTGAACACTTAAAATAATGCTTGTTCCCCCCACCCATCCCAATTCAACATGCAGATATCATTTATCTCTATATACGATGATTCTTGAGCATCAGCCTCTTGATAGTTTTGAGTGTCTTTGCTCTGTAACTTAAAAACAATTTCACAAACTGTACACAATCATGGTATAATACCATCACTCATAGCATTCCCCATGGTGATTACATTTACACAATATTAACACCAAAACCCGTGTTTTACAAAATATCATAATAAGTCAAACCACAAAAACCCAGGATTTAGTTTTAAATATGTTTATGAAGACTGCTGCTGAGCTCAAAAGCATGCAGGTATTCATGACCACCTAGACGAAGCTGGATATTGAAACTCCTTCAGAAGGTCCAATGATGTAATTTTTCACTCATCCCAAGTATCTCCATATTTGTTTACTTTGACTAGGAAAAAAGCACAAATAATTGATGATTCCAAACAGTAGTAAGACACCATCTTGTTTGTTGTTATGAAAACTGTTTTCCCTCTCATTTGAATAAAAGCACATGAGAGTCTTTATAGAAGGGGCTGGCTAGACTGGTGTGAACTAGGGGTTGTTTGTAACTACAAATGCATTTGATCAAGAACTTTATATAAATACTTGATCCTCATAACAATCTTATAAAGTAAACACAATCACCACTTTAAGGCTGAGAAAACAGATTAGTAACTTGCCCAAGGTACACACCTTAAACAGGTAGAACCAGAATTTGAAGTAGATCAGTTTTTCAAAGCCTGGGT
Organism: Geosciurus inauris; assembly: GCA_004024805.1. Taxonomy (NCBI): domain Eukaryota; kingdom Metazoa; phylum Chordata; class Mammalia; order Rodentia; family Sciuridae; genus Geosciurus; species Geosciurus inauris. The sequence goes on along the minus strand of PVHX01027984.1, from coordinate 7,959 downwards.
GCCTTCACAACTTTACCCCATGTTAGTAAAGGTCATATATATATTATAGCATATACAAAAGAAGTTACCAGAAATAAAAATAATAAATTTAGATTTTACAAGTCTTCAAATTATGGTTACTCTTCTCTTGCATTAGCTGTCATACTGCAAGAAGGAAATTTGTTTCCAGTATTCCTAAACGTTACACAAAATTAAAATGGGAAAAATGCTGTCTTTTCTACTTTTTAAGCTTCTTTTCTATGTAGGCTCCATCTGTAAACTGTTCAGAGAACCCAAGTAATCATAACAATGTAAAGAGGCAATTATCATAATGTGAACGCTTTAAACAAATACATGTCAAAACTTCCATTATTATATTAAGATATTATATACTCCTTTTCCTCACATTTCAACTTTCCCCCTTGCTCTCAATACTCATGAGTATATGGTAGAATTTTCTAGAAGCTACATGATGCATAGTGGTGTTTCTCTGATAGGTAACAGAATATGTGCATGTGTATTTGTCTGAATTTCTAATTAGATAAATACCAATAAATATAATCCACATAAACCAAAGCTGAAAACTTTTAGAGACACTTCCAGACCATGAATTTACACTGTACTAATGTCAACTTTTCTATCCAGATTCAAGAATATTCTAGAAAAATCAAAGAAACTAATAGGTTTCATAACAGGTCTTTGGATTATATAAAGCACAAAAAAATTTTCTTTTATAAAGAAAAAAGTTCAAGCCAGGCGCGGTGGCTCACACTTGTAATCCCAGCACTTAGAGAGGCTGAGAGGAGAAACAGAATTCAAAGCCAGCCTCAGCAATGGCGAGGCACTAAGCAACTCAGTGAGACCCTGTCTCTACATAAAACACAAAATAGGGCTGGGGATGTGGCTCAGTGGTCGAGTGCCTGAGTTCAATCCCTGGTACCAAAAAAAAAAAAAAGAAAAAAGTTCATATTGTGTCATGTAAAATAACTTTTAAGACTCTTCAGTTAAAACCACAAATGTCAAAAGTCAGCAACTGCCAAAGGTCCAACTTATTTTCTTTTCTTAACCTCTATTACTACACAATGCCCAACCAAAATACTTCATTACTGATACATAAGTGCAAGGTACTATACTGTGCAGACAAATAAAATATTACAAATATGAGAAAAATACTATTTCCTACCCCCAACGGAGCTTACAGTCTAAATACTCCTATTAGTTAGCAAAACAAAGTAAGCCTTGACAGTACAGTGAAAAGGTCACTGTATGCCCAAAGTTTATGCTAAACATTTTTAATGACAAACATCAATAAGCATTATAAATTACAAACTTATTACAAAACTAGATGTTTTTACGTCAACATTATATAGATACCATTTGATTTTTATGTAATATCATTGTTACAAAAGCAATTCTAAATGAAGTAATCATTAACAATGAGAAATGGGAAAATTGTCTTGAAACTAGGGATATAACCCAGTGGCAGAGTGCTCACCTAATGCATGTGGCCCTGGTTTAGATCCCTAGTGACCACCAACCCCATACTAAAGATTTTTACATAATTTTGAATTCTTTATGGCATATGGCTCTCCAGAAGGCACCAGTGCTGGGGATTAAACCCAGGGCCTTGTACATGTCAAGCAAATGCTCTACCATTCAGCTACATCCCCAGCAACCCACTTTTAAAGCAGTAAATAGAAAATCTTGAAACATTGACTCATCTTCTGAAATTCTATAAGAGAAATCATAAAATTCTATTCTGAAATGCCTACAAAGTCTGTTTAAAATGCCCTTTTTGAGGTAAACAACTATGTCAGAAAATTTACTTTGGGTATTGTATGGCTGTTTCAAAATGACAGAAATTTTTATTTAAAAATTGACTATTAATTACAAAGTACTGTTAAATATAACAAGAAAGGTAATCTTTTTTTTTGTTTTGTTTTGTTTTAAATATTTATTTATTTTTTTTAGTTGTAGGTGGACAGAATATCTTTATTTTATTTTTATGTGGTGCTGAGGATAGAACCCAGTGCCTCATGCGTGCTAGGCGAGCATGCAACCACTGCGCCACAATCCCAGTCCCAAGAAAGGTGATCTTATTAGTTAGTCATAATTCTATGGTTCTGCCAAAAGTGGCATTACAGTCCAATCATCAACCTTGGGGTCACCAAATCTGGTTATGCAAGAAATGCACCATTAGGAAAAAGACATCAATTTCCAAAGTGACTTCTTATGAGGGGAAAGTAAAATGGTTATATAATTTCTCCACTGTATTATAAAACTAGTCTATCTCAAGTCTTACCATTTGGACATCATTATTTCCTAACACAAAAGTCTTTTGAAAAACCTTAAAAATGGAGAACTGATAACTGTGAAATAAACTTAAAAATTTTTATATTAGTGAACTGCTTAAAGAATTAAATCACAAGCTGGGCACAGTGGCACACGCCTGTAATCCCAGCACTTTGGGAGGCCGAGACAGGAGGATCCTGAGTTTAAAGCCAGTCTCAGCAATGGCAAGGTGTTAAGCAACTCAGTGAGACCCCATCTCTAAATAAAACACAAAATAGGGATGGGGATGCGGCTCAGTGGTCAAGTACCTGAGTTCAATTCCCGGTACCAAGGGAAAAAAAAGAATTAAATCACATATTAATGTAATTAATGTTTTAAACTTATACTTCAGTTTCCAATCCTAAAAAGTTACGTGATTCAGACTAAACTAGCATACCTTCTTTTTTTGGCACTCTTTCCTGCATAGGCCTGACTGAGGGGTCAGTCTTTTGTGTTAAAGTTACTTCATATGACTCTCTGTTTTTATTCCTTAATTCCTCATATGTAATATTTTTTCTTTTGGGACTTTCTTCAAGGTTGGGATCAGGTCCTAAAACAACAAACAGTTAATAAATGATGATAAAAGGATTTGGATAAACTCAAAGCAAATAAGTTTTGCAAATGCTTCTTACCTACAATCAAAATAGAATCAAGTAAAATGTAAGAATTAAATGACTACCACCATTCCAAGGTAATCATAAACTGAAATCTATCCCCTTATACGTTTAAGCTTTCACTTCTAAAATTTAAAATCAACACCAAAAATTCTTAAATCTAAATCAAGGCTGGAAAAAGAATGAGTAACATAATATGTTAACAGTACAAACTGGTTAAAATGCTAGTATGTTTAACTGAAAAGTCATTCATATTTTATACAGAATTAAAAAGTAATATTCTACTGGTGATAACAGAACAACATTTGATACAGTATAATTTTAACATTTCCATAATTAAATATTCTAATAACTAGAGTCTATATACAAACAACTCCAGTTTAAAAAAAAGAATTTACCATCTTTATGTACTTAAAAATACTTGAAAATAACTACTAAAAAGTGTATGAAATAGCCTTTACCCAGAGTAGGCATTGTTTTCCTTCTGGTCCACTGAGGTGGGAAAAGTGCCAACTATTCAGACTGGAAATCTGCATTTATTCTTTCTCTTTCCCAAAGAGAGTCAAAGTGTGAATAATATGTATTATCAAAGAGCCAAAAACTGATGAAAAAATAATGAAGTATTCTCCTTTAATACTGATTAACAAGATCAAATACTAAACATAGTTTATAAAATATATTAATAGAAAGACCATATAAACATTTTTAAAGAAACTTACTGATGCTAACATAACATTCAGTGAACAACTACTTAAAAAGTCTTATAAACCACACTGGAAGTAGTGTTTTTTAATGTGACATACAAATTGGGTATATCACTTTAACAATATATTAATTAAAATAGATTTTAAAATTCAATTTTTATAGATGGTATTTATCTGGAATTCAATGGAAAGGTCCAAGCAATTAATCAGAATTTTCCAAGTAATATAACTAGATATTAAATATTGCTTAACCCTAATCTTTTATTTTGACAAGTGTACACTATATTGATACAGAGCAGAGATTTAGGTTTTTCCTAATTAGTTCTAATATATCATGGTACAAAATTCAATTTTTCCTGATGAAAAGAGAATGTAAAGAAAAACATTATAATCTTATATTGAGTTTTAAAAATACTGTGTTACATTAGTAATAAACAATTATTGAACAAATTTCCTTTCTCCATAATTATTTTTTAAATTCTGAAGGAGATATGTATTTTAGGAACCCAGGGTTCTAATCCCCACTCTGATGACAATCAGTGAATGTCCTTGGGCAAATCACTAAGCTTCTCCATATCTTGGTTTCCCCAATTGTCAAATATGGTAAATTAACTAGATGCTTTCTAGAGTTCCTTCCAGGTCTAATATTTTTCTTATCCAGAAGAAAAATATGTTATTGTTCTAAAATTCTGTGATAAATCAGATAGATTATTAGGGGAAAATTTCCCCACTCACAAAACCAAATGAAAGTCATCCTACACTGTACAGAGAACATTCCCAAATTTACTAATTTGGGAAGGTTATGAAGAGCTGGAAGGAATAATAAAATGTAAAACAGCACTGCTTTAAATATAACTGTAATAAACTACCTATGGTAAGTGTCTAATAGCTATGATGGAGTGATTTCTGCTTTGAAGAAATTAATAACTCTTTGAATTCCTGGTAAAAGGAAGCAGAAATAAGGGGAAAAAACAGGATTTAAACAAAACGAGGGTATACCCTGGCCTGCTAAGGGAGAATATAGCATCTGGAATAAAGCAAAGGAAGCCAGTGGGGATCTATGTGGAGAGCAGTTTATGAAAAAGTGGCAAGTATGATTTAGAGAAAGGAGACAGAAAGCAGAGCAGTGGACAGATGAATGGCTGCCATAAAGGCATAAAATAATATTAAAATATGGGTCTTGGTATCATCTATGGGTAGATATCAAAAGGATTTTTATATGCCTGCTTTTATGTGGAAAACAAATTATGTAATATAGGATCTTCTAATGCAAATGGTAGGAAGGATGCAAATCATTACAAGGGAAGAGCTGGTGGATGACCAAAATACAGGAAAATGGATTTCAAATAAGGAAAATGATACACAGTGAAGGACAAAGATAGCTGCCTTTGGAGATAAGATGTGGACTTTAACCATTCTCTAAATCTGCCCACCCCCTTTCCCATCCTAATTTGATGATGTCTTTGCTTGTAACCACTCAGGAGGGGGACATAGGAAAAGTTGAAAATTAAGAGGTTCCACAATTCATCCAAACTCAAGAGTCTCTTTAATTATTCAAACTTCCATTCTCTCTTGTCTTGTCTTTTCTATAAGGTTAATAATCAGCCTCCTCCTGTGTCTTTGATTCTAAGGTAGCAGCAACAAAACAACAAAACTTTCCTCAGTGAGAATATTCTACATTGGCACTTTCCAACAGAGGAGATACTAATGTGTGACCATTGAACAACTGAAATGCTGCCAAAACTACTGAGAAATTGAATTTTAAAATTTAATTTTAATTACACAATGACATATGTCTAGTGGATACTTTGTATTCTGACTCTCCTAAATCATTCTGCATCTTCTCACACCTTCCTTGACCTACAATCAACTTCTCTTTTCCCTATATCCCCTTTCTTACCTTTAACCTACATATAGATTCAAATCTCTCCGATCTTAAACATGCAAACAAAAAAAAATCCCAATTGTTTCTTTAAGCCGTATTTGCTCCTCAGTTGCTGACTTAACTGAATTTGCTTCAACACTGCCATTAAAGTGTACTCAACAGAGGTCTACAATCCCTTATCCAAATCCTCAGAGTTAGACATGTTTTACAATCAGCTTCTCAGATTTTTTTGGAAATATCATAGTATATATTCTATTATCACTTAATTTTTCCACCCATTCAGAGATGTGGGACAGGGATAAATAATATGTAAAAACATTAATGGTTCTACAATAAAATATAGAAAAATTCATTTTAGGTAAAGTAAGTAAAGGTTATAGGTTCTTATGTCCGTTTAGGTCAGGGTTTGCTGCCAAGTGTTCAAGTCAGATTTTATTTTCTGTGGTGCTAGGGATCAAACCCAGGTTTTTACAAGTGCTAGGTAATTGCTCTAACAATGAGCTACATCCCTGATCCTCAAGTCAGACTTAACTGGGGGGGGGGGGTTTCAAAACTTTTTAGATTTTAGGTGAGGAATTATAGACCTATGCCTCTTGATTCAATTCCCCACCTTCTACTGCAGACTATAGACTGAAAGGAGGATGGAATTGAATATTTACCTGAGAGGCACTGCCTCTAATTATTTCATCTAATTCCAATAGTTGAGAGGCCTCATCACTGTTCAAGAGATCAAGAAACTCAAGGGATTATAAATTAGTTATTTTTTATGACTATAATTACAAGGTCACATAGATAGCAAACGTAATTATTCAAATCCAGGCCTCAATCCAAAATTGATCTTTTACTTACATATATGATCCTCAAAACTAATATGTACAAAAACTTCACAACGCATGTCTCCATGGGTTTTCACAGTTCACAGCAGTTCTATAATGAAGGTAAGTATTATTTTTCTCAAAGAAATAAAGCTGAACGCCTTTAAGATTGGCTCATCAAATATAACCTTAGCCTTCGTAAAGTCTCTACTTCCTGATGCACAATTTATCACTTTTCTGCTATTCCACTAAACTTGTATGAGTATTTTTAATTACTAGAACCTATCAGCAATTTATCCTTATATCTTCTAACAGACTGAGAGTTTCTCAAGGACAAGAATCAAGTTTTATCTTTATGTCTTCCATACCTAGCAAGAATGCCTAATACCTACTGGTCCTCCAAGAATGTTGAATGAATGAAAAAACAAATGAACAGAAGGAACAAATATGCTGAATTAGACTGATGGATGAGTTCAGGTTGATGATGCAATGTATAGGTGACATCCAGCAGAAAAGGTCATCAAATAAAGTTTATACATACGTTGGACCATAAAATGCTGAAATTCATTTCAAGAGAAGTTTCTACCTTGGGCAACATGATCAGTAATACCAGTGGGAGTGGACTCATTCACAGAAGCACTGAATGGAATTGGCTCATAATGAGGCAGCATCTCTTTTTCTATGTTGTCTGCTGCTGGGGATGTCACAAAAGAGGACTGACCACTCACATTTGAGTCATATTTTGACTTCTGAGAATAATGCCTGTAAAAGAATTATGTCAGAAAAATAAGTCATTGCCTACATATGAAGCATAAAGGTTTGAAAACAACTTCAAATTTCTAAAATAATCATAATTTTAACTTATTTATGGTACTAAGGAATGAACTAAGGTGCTTTACCAGTGAACTACATCCACAGCCCCTTTCTTTTATAAATTTTGAGACAGGATCTCACTAAGTTGTTCAGGGCCTCACTTAGTCACTGAGGCTGGCCTCAAATTTGTGATCCTCCTGCCTCAGTCTCCCATGTTGCCAGGATTATAAGAGTGCACCACCATGCCTGGCTAAACATAGCTATTTGTAAGTAGCAAAAGAAAATGTTTTTTTTCTGCCACACACACACCAAAAAAAACATTAAAAAATGTCTTAACTCACTTAAATAACTTAAAAATCATCAGAAGGGAAACAGAAAACATATATCTGACTTCCTAAATATTAGGTTTTATAATTTTAATGTTTTAAAGTTCTTAGAAATAAAAAGTACTTCTGTTCAGTTCTAATTTCACTAACCATGTCCATGTCTCACATTAACTGGGAAGTTACTTTCAAAATTAGGAATGCACATAAACACTAATTTGCTAAAACAGATACAGGTTAGCACACACTCTCAAGATATTTACAATGCTTGCTTGCCATGTATGAAAATTTACCCATCAAATAACTTTATTATTTATCAATGTATCCAAATTAATTTATCCACATCATACCATGTAAAAACTAAACCATAGTCTGAAAAAAAAAAAGTAGCAGATTAACCACTAGATGTTTACTAGACTTAAAAGTTTGAAATTTTTAACATTTGAGTTTTTTAAAATTGCTTAATTTTTTTTTTTTTTTTTTTTTTTTTTTTTT
>PVHX01027983.1:0-12778 GCA_004024805.1 Geosciurus inauris | reverse complement strand
CGCCACCGCACCCAGCTTGCAGCTTTTTAAAATTTTTTTTTTAATTAGAGATATTCAGGCCCTAAGAGAAACATAAAAATAGAAAAGGAGAGACAACTACTACCCAGGGTTCAGAGAAAGACTTGAGCAAAGTAGTTTTTCTCTAGCAATAATAGTGAATTTTGAGCCAGGCCAAAAAAAAAAAAAAGCAGTATTTAAAGACCTTAATGACTCATCAGACCTCCTTTATGAATTTTCTCTTGCTATAAAGAATTATTTCTTGCACTCTGTCAGAGAAATACAAAACCAAAAAGTAGTATGCAGTACCACAAAGGACCCTATTTGGCTGTCATCATCCTGAAAACAACCACCCAGCAGTGCAGGCTCTTTTGCACATAAACCTTACTAGAAGAATCTTTTTAAAAAAACAGAACCAATTAGCCTCTCTTCTTCTCTGATCTAGAGTCCCAGCAGGCAGAGGCAAGTAGCTAGAAAGATAACCTCTTTGATACCAATGATCTTTATTTTTATTTTTAGTCCATTATTCTACTGCCACTGTACCCATATAAAAAAACAATGCATGCCTACGAACTACTTGCAGACAATGACACACCTTGGAAAGGGAGAGGAAACCTTCACTTGAGAGCACCTCCTGAGCATTTCTGTCCATGAACATGCAGCACATACAAGTTAACTTGGGAAGTGAGTAGAGACTGGCAACATCAAAAGTCATACAGACATTCTGAATGTTAAGTATGGTGCACAGATACTCAGAGGTAGAATCCTCCAGCTCTGGAAATCCATATTTATGAGCCAGGCTCAAAAAGTCCAGCAGCACCTCCTCCTTCTCATCTGTCAGTGTCGCCCGCCCAGTGTAGATGTATTTCAGTAGCATTGTGAACGCTTCGGCAGTGGTGTCTTGAAGAGGGATTTCCGCTTCAGGCTGAGACTCCCGCATTCCACCATATAGCAGTGCTCTGCACATCAGAGAAGATACAAAGGAGGAAAGCCTCAATAATATTTACTACAAAACATGTGAATAATATTTATCAATATTATACAAACATAAATTTGTTTAATGGCACAAAGATCCAGGTGAAAAAATGAAAAGTAATATTTTAAATGATTCTTTAAAGAAAGCAAGAATAATAATTTTAAAACCATTTGAAATAATTTTAAAAACAACTGAACTAATGAGGTATCCTGAGAGTTTAAGATTAAATAGGAAGTTGGAAGTCATCCTTTAAGAGGAAAAATGAAATCAATATAAAGATGCTAAAAATCAATAGGCAGTTTAAAAACTAAATCTCTATAGGAAAAGATATAACCATATAAAATCAAAACAACAATCAGATGTGATTCTCCCCTGTCAGACTGGCAGAAATCAGAAAGTTGGTTAATATCCAGTGCTATGAAAGCAGTAAGAAGGTTCTTTCATGCACTGCTTTGAGAGTATATAAAAACAGGCCTCCATTTTCAGAAAGTAATTTAGTAATTGAAATCTGAAACGTGTATACCCTTCAACTCAGTAATCTCTAAGACTCTACTGTAGAGAAATAACACAGTAAAGGTAAATATAAAAGAATATATACTAAAACACTGTGGAAAACCTCAATAGGAACATGGTTGAAAAACAATGACATAACATTCTCTGCAGCCATTACAAAGACCAATGGAGACTGATAAGTACTGTCTTGGAAAGATCTGTCTTGGTTCTCTCCCAAGATATAACAGATAAGTAAGGAAGGTTCAATGTTTACTGTGAAAAGTTACTCTTGTACAGTTAGCTTGTCCTTCCCTGAGAATTGATAGGCTCTTGTGACAGTGCTTAGGCCTCTCCTGACTGCTAATAGTTAACTTTATTTACACAAGAATAGTGTTCAATGAGAATCTATCCAAGAAAGTCTTGGTAATGGCTCTGAGTTTAGCCAAAGAGCCATCAAATATTACAGGTTCGATATCCAGAGAAACACTAAGAAAAAGTCAGTGAGGGAAGTACATTGCATTCACTCAATATGATCTCCAAATTTCTAAAAAGTATCTGAGTTTCTTTTAAGAATATACTGATAACCTAAAAGATACCCACATATAATTATTTCCAATTATTTTTGAATATTGTAAACTGCAAGGTATACATATTCAAGGTATAAAAATTCTGACTTAATGAAGAGTAGACTTTTTTTTTTTTTTTTTGATTGGGGATTGAACCAAGGGACACTTAACCACTGAACAACACCCCCAGCCTTTTCTTAGGTTTTATTTTGAGACAGGGTCTCACTAAGTTGCTCAGGGCCTCGCTAAATGGCTGAGGCTGGCTTTGAACTCGAGATTCTCCTGCCTCAGCCTCCAGAGCCACTGGGATTACAGGCGTGCACCACAATGCCCAGCAGGAGTAGACTCTTAAAAAAAAACACTTTAATAGTAGTAAACAGACCAAAAGTAAGAAAATACAAAGATACACAAAAGGAAAAATGTGCAGAGTTCAGAGGCTGGTAACAAATAATGACCAGGCCAAAGCCAGATGAGTTGGCTGAGGTAATCACTAGGAAACAGAAAAGGAAAGTGTTAACAAGAACCTTTAACAAACTCTTATCTTTTCTACACTCCTGATTTCATCTATAGTGGTAATTTAATTGCACAAGATGGGAAGTGTTGAAAATGTTCATAAGGAACTCTAGCAGTTCTAGCTAGAACACATATTTCCAAGAGACATACTTCATTACAACATGTGTGACTCTAGGTGTTGCTGTTTTGCTGTCTTAGTTTGTCTTATGCAAAACAGTTAACAGTCAGCAGTCAGGAGAGGCTTAAATACTATCATGAGAGCCTGTCAATTTCCAGTTAAGCACAAGCCAACTGCATAAGAGGGAACTTTTCACAGTAAACATAGAACCTTCCTTATTCACTTGCTGTACCTTAGGGAAGAGCCAAGACAGATCTTATAAAAGCCAATATGCTATTTTTGCTAGAAGGCAACAGAAATTTTCAATAAGGCATGGGCCTCTCCATTTTTAGGTCAATTTCTTTAGGAAAAAGTATAACTCTATGGACCCTTCGTTACTTGTAAATTTAAAAAAAGGTCCATTATCAGAGATACATTATCACTCAGTCATTAATTCAGTGACTATTCCCTTATAACCAAGTAAAATGAAGAGTAATTAAAAGGTCAGTATAATAATTTATAGCCCTGAAAATAAAGATCTGAGTAACAAACACTAGTGGTCTTTAAGTGGGATTTTTACATTAATTAAATATATATTTTGTTTAATCTTAGTTCTAATATAACTATGAAACTTGGTCCCTATTTGTTTCACTTAACTGAGGTTGTCAAACTACATATCTTACAGATCTCTTGGGTTACCTACAGGTCTAGGCCTCAGCAGCCTGAATCCAAGAGGCAAACATGTTCATTAGCAGGTTGGAAGCTGAGTTTTACCCTAAATAACAAGAAGCCTATCTACCAATCAGTGTTCATCCCATTAGTTATCAATTGTGAGAAGGTAAGAACAGTGAAGACTCAGCCTCAGAATTAATGACCTTCAATTTTAAATGGCTATATTTCAAGCATTCCTTCAAACAGATCTTTGCTGCTTTTCAAAAATAGTTAAGTTTTTCAACAGAGAATTTCTTAAGCAGTTTTGTTAATATTGTTCTTCATGCCCATTTATGGGACTAATCTTTTACTGAACATATAAAATGTTTACAGATAAAGATATATCTGATTTAGAGTAAGGTGTAATTAAAGTATTTTAGAAATAACATCAAAAGTTCATTTACTGGGTTGGGGTTGTGGCTCAGTGGTAGAGTGCACATGTGAGGTACCGGGTTTAATCCTCGGCACCATATAAAATAAAGGTATTGTGTCCATCTACAACTTAAAAACAGATGTGAAAGGCATACAACCCCAAATTAAAGGGATTTCTGTTTTTAAAAAAACTTCATTTATTGTTTTGATTGTAAAAATACAGACTACAATGAAATCATTTAGACCCTTTTGTATTTTGCATAAATATTACTCAAGTTCATTAAATTATTTTAGAATTCTATTAATCTTAAAAGCAAATAAAAATTATATAAACACTTAACTCCTGCTGTCTGCAGGTCCTAGTAGAGAAGCTAGGGCCACTAACGACATTTTCTTTTTTTTTTTTTTTTTTTTTTTTTTTGGTACTGGGAATTGAACTCAGGGGCACTCGACCACTGAGCCACATCCCCAGCCCTATTTTGTGTTTTAGGTAGAGACAGGGTCTCACTGAGTTGCTTAGTGCCTCGCCATTGCTGAGGCTGGCTTTGAACTCGCGATTCTCCTGTCTCAGCCTCCCTAAGTGCTGGGATTACAGGCTTGAGCCACCGCACCCAGCTGACTAACGACATTTTCTACACAATGTTGGTCACAAATATTAAAGTTAAAAATGCATGTATATATTTGAATAAAATAAATGTCATCCTGGGCGGGGGGACTCAGTCTGAGAAATACTTTTCAGACCTTAAAAAATAGTTGATGTCTGAGAAATATTTTTCAGACCTTAAAAAACAGTTGTCTGGCCTGGGAAGCCTTCTAAACCCCTTAAACTCTCAGATGGTTCCTAAAAGAAAAGATGATTCTAAAAAAAACAACAAAAAGTCTACCAAGATGAAATTCTTAGAAAGGCTGAATTGAAGGATTTCCAGAATTTGCTGGTATGCTTTCGTCCATATTTTTCAGAGTAGAAAAATACCAGTGTTTTCTACACATGACTTGAATTTTCACAAAAAAGCATTACATACTTACCGAAAATACTGGCATCTGGCTGCTAAAATTACCCTGTGGGCAGGAAAACGTTTCTTTTCCACGACAAAAGTGACATCGCCATATTCTTCCCCAATCAACAAGGCACCGATGTGCTCAGACAAAATATGCACGTGATCAATTTCCCCCACCGCAGTAAAGGGACGAAGAGGGTGGCTGTTACTCATCTTGTAGAATAGACGGTAGTCGCTGATCTAGCACATCAAGAAGGGGTAAGAGTCAGCAGGGAAGGAGGGTGCACTCAGAAAACCACATGATAAACACAGCTAAGCAAAAGCTTAAAGTGCTCAAAAAATTAACTTGAGAGAGCATTCATCAATGGTCACTTTATTAACTGATTTATTCTGAGAAACAACTCAATCTACTTTTAGGCCTTGACATAGTAGGAAAGCAAAATGCCAGGATCTTCAAACATCCAGCCACTTGAAACCATCACAATCTAGAAAACTGAGCCAAATACAGATCCCACATTCCTTACAGTACCCCAGAAAAAGAAAATCAACATAATTTTAACCTAAATTTATTTAGTAAGGTTGAGCATAACATAACAATATCCAGATATACCCAGGTATAGATCTAGGCCTCAATTAAAAACAGAACAAAATTATCAGATTTCATAGAAAATATTTTGGTAAAACCATCTTAAATACTCTCCAAAAAATAATCTGGAATCACAAAAATAACTTGACATTTATTAATGAAAGTTTACAGGGGCTGGAGTTGTGGCTCAGTGGCAGAGCACTTGCCTAGCATGTGTGAGGCACTGGGTTTGATTCTCAGCACTGCAGATAAATAAATGAGTAAAATAAAGGTCCATCAACAACTAAAAAAAAAATTAAAAAAAAAAAAAAAAGTTTACAGTAGCATATCAATCCCCTCCCCAAAGAAAATAACCCAAGAATTTTTCTCAAGACTGTAATTTCCATTCCAACCTTGTAGCTCTGATGATTAGGTTGCTAGTGTTTACCAGAACATCATTACATTTTATTTCACTTACAGGCACTTCCTTGCTTTTATATGCAATGTCTTTCTACAAAGTAACTGAAAATCAAAGGTTGATGAACAGTTTTACCTGTTAGAAAGAGGATTTATGATTTTAGAAAGCTAAAAATATTTATGTTTTAAGTCCCTAATGTATTTGCAGGCACTTCTCTTCCAGGTGTAAGTAACCCAACAAGTGGATGGAGGCTTTATTGGCCTTCAGTGCCCCAGGGAGGGAGATTATCTGTTAGCTCAGAGGTGACTCAGCTACCCCTCTGTTGCACCAGAGACTAGGGGAATTGAGCCAGGCATGTTTTTCCCAGTGGCCCTCCATATCTTCTTGAACTCTCCAGTTGGATAGGATTACAGGCTGAGCAGTTCCTAATCTTTAAATGTCCATATCCAGATCCATTATTCGCAAGGTAAAAACAGCCTTTCTGTCCTGCAAGTACAACAAAGAGCTTCATAAACAAAGTTCCTTAAGCTACCTGCTATCTCATGCCCTCCCCCAGCAAAAGAACCAACAGCAAGGACTGTGATGCAGGAGAACAGGGAAGGACAAGCTAGGAAGGAGACATCCACTCAGGTAAGTAAGCAAGCTCCTGGTCCCCTTATAACAGGTAAGAGCATCAGGGGATTAGCAGCATTCTCCTGTTGTTGCCAAGACAAATCCCTCTCTTTCAACTGCAGCCTTAGAACTGAAATGTCTCTAGTCACTTGTATGAAAGACCAAATTCAGCTTAAAAGGCTCTGTTTAGGAACATAGCAGGTAATGTGTGCTACCACAGTCTAATGTGTAAGACAATGGACCAATATGAGGATAAGTATTTTAGGCTTTGTTCATTATACAGCCTTTGTCACAACTATCTGACTCTGCCAAAGGAACCTAAAGAGAATGTGGCTGTTTCAATAAAACTATTTATGTAAAAAAAGAACAGGAGCCAGGCACAATGGCGCATGCCTGTAATCCCAGCGGCTCAGGAAGCTGAGGCAGGAGAATCACAAGTTCAAAACCAGCCTCAGCAACTCAGTGAGACCCTGTCACTAGCTAAATAAAATACAAAAAAGGGCTGAGGATATGGCTTAGTGATTGAGTGCCCCTGGGTTCAATCCCCAGCACAAAAACAAAAAACTGGATTTGGTCGACAGGCCATTTTGCCAATCTCTCCCTAATGTGTGATCAAGAACTGACTATACTCTAGACAAAGGATGAGATGAGGTTTTTCCATTGTTTCTGCTGGGTTATTCAACTGATGTTCAAAATAACATGGTCGTTTCTTATGTTAGCCATGAAATTCTGAAAGATACTAGAACCTTACTCCAAAATCCCGTTCTTCTCAACGGGTCGCTCACATTACTATTCATGATTTCAATGAAGGTACATGACTGTAAACAAAACAGACTCTGCCTGGATGAAAGGATGTAATACATATTCCTAGTGAACATATTCTCTGGTATAAATTCTCTTAATATTTTATATAGGTCATGGCCAAGATTCAAATTATTGACTAAATGACTCCTGCCAAACAATGATTGATTTTTGGTTAACTAGCTCAGAAGGGAAATTTACAATTCTTCAATTGATATATCATAAACATTAATAGTACAAATGTAAGTATCTATCTTAATAGTTCTCTAGCTCTTCACTTCTCATGCATATAATTTCATTTGCTAAATTTACATTTTAATTATGTTTTTCCAAGTGGAGACATAAAGAGAATATTGCTGGGTACAGAAAATAGCCACTTAGTGTGAAATAAACAGAATTTTTATTAGCAAATAGAAATAATTTTAATTAGACCAGTGATTCTCACTGAGCTTGCCACACACAGCAACTACATGGGGAGCTTAAAAAGAGGGGGAAAAAAAGATGCTTGAGTCCTACCCATGAGAGATTCTTATTTAATGAGTCTGGAATGGGGCCCAGGCATTGGAATCATCACTCTGAAGTGATTCTAATGAGCAGCCTAGAGAAGAGCCACCGATTTAGACTGTTGTTATAGGTACACCCTATGATTTGGATATTGTGTGTCCCCAGGGGCCCATGTGTTGGAGGGTTGGTCCTGAGTATGGTGGTGGTGGTGGTGGTGGTGGTGGTGGTGGTGGTGGGAAGTGTTATGTAACCTTTAAGAGGTGGGGCATAGTGGGAAGTCCTTAGGTCATTGAGGGCACCGCCCTGGGAAGGGATTAAGGTAGTTCTGAGGAAACCACTAGATAGTTCTCTCTAGAGGACTGTTATAAAAAGAACAAGCCTGGAATCACCTAGAAGCTCTCTGGCTTCCTATTTCAAGATGTGATTTCTTCTTCCAACGTGCATTCTCACCACTGTAACAACACTGGCCATGAGGTCCTCAGCCAATGCCAGCTCTATACCCTTGAGCCTCCAAAACTGTGAACTAAATAAACCTCTCTCCTTTATTTAGATACTCAGATACTGCCTCAGATACTTTATTACAGCAATGCAAAGGTGGCTAATTACAGTTCATATCCCTTAGGCACACAAGTTCACAAATAGCCACTGAGAAATTCATTTAGTGTGAAATAATAAATTAGGATATAATTCTATTATGAATATTATTGCAAAGGGGTAAATGATGCTAACACAGTTATCAATTCATAGCTTATACACAGAAAATTGAGTATTTTCACATTGGGCTAGTTTATTTACAAATTGGTAGTTTAGGTCTACCCACTTTTACACAAACTTTTTTAAAAGCATGTTTTTAGAAATCACACATTAATAAAGTTAATTCTTTAAGCCAAAAATTGTTTTGATAAGCATTCAGATTGGACAGAGATTTTTAAAGTCTAGGAAGTGAAACTGTATTGGCTTGTTTCTTCAGCTTTATAAGCTATTCTGCCATTACTTACATATATAATCTTTGACAAACTTCCTAACTTCTATGAGACTATTTCCACACCTGTAATGGCATGCATGGCTCTAGAAGATAATTAGTTTTTTAAGTTATATTTTATAATTCTCCTACACTGCCTTTTAATATTTACTTGTTTTAGCTTGCTTATAAAATCAGGACAATTAAGCTATATAACATGAAAATCAAAATTTATGTGGAAGATTGGAAATTTTGAAAAGTTCATACAATGCATTATTTTGGGGGCAGACAGCCCCAAAGATGGCTGCTCTGAATTCTCTTCCCTTTCCCATACAAACATCCCACCACTCTACTGAGAAGTGGATGGTCCTACTAAATCTTGGATGGTCCTGGAATCATCAAAGTAAGGTTCCAGGACTATGCCTTGAGAAAGTTTGGCAGCCTCTGCTTTTGCGCACTGAGAACCCTGAGTTGCCTTGATCATGCAGAGAGATCATATGGAAAATGAGAGGCCTTGATACTGCCCAAGGAAGAACCGAAGAACCCTGGGTGAAATGAAAACCAAGTCCCCAGACATATGATCCCAGTCAAGTCATTAGAACTTGCTCACTGTCATCAGAGCCCTTCGAACTGAGGGCACAGATGTGAAGATGTCCATCTTCAGCAGACATCATGTGGTGCAGAAACACACCAACCTAGCTAGGCCATGTTCAAACTCCCATGTTCAAACTCCTGATCTACAGAACTGTATTAAATATAAAGTAGCTATCCATTTAAGCCATTAAATTTTAGAGAGCTTTGTTATGTAGCAATAGATGACAAAGAATTATTATATGAAAAGTATTTCATTTACTTTATGAATACTGCAATTGTCAGAAATTTCAAAGTTGGTACATAAGAAGCTTCAGAGTCAGCTGTATCACCTATATAGAGGGGAGGAAAAAAAACCCCTCTAAGGTACATCATCAAAGAATAATTTATAACTGAAATTAGTTTGTTGTGTTCACTCATTTAAAATATTTATTGAAGGAAGAAACCTGTTGAGACTATTAGGAAAGTCAGGTGCTTTACAGGGAGGCAGATAATGCCATTGGGACCAGTTTTGAACTTCCACTCCGATGTTTTTTTTTTTATTTCATGCAATGTGACATATTGAGATTTCTTCTCAAATATGCAGGCATCTTATCACCTACACTAGATGCATAAATCTTTATCTGGAGGGAGAAATGGCAGGTTAGAGGAATCCACAATATCACAGCAGATCTCCAAGACTAGGTTAAAACAGTTTGCAGCAGCATATTGAGGTAGGAAGGCTGTAGAAAAACAGCAGCAGGCATCTCAGAGAGCCAGCACCCAGGGGAAACCAAGCAAACTGGTTGGTCGAACAGGAAGAGAATTAATAAAAGGAACACAAAACGTCATGCAAGGAGCATGGTGGCTCAATGGGGCAAGGAAAGAGATAAAGAAAGCTACTCTATATTGTTAAAGGGAATAATTCAGTAAGAAAATATAACAATAGTAAATGTCTATGCCCCAAATGTCAGTGCACCTAATTACATAAAACAAACACTACTTCACATAAAGGCTCAGACAGACCCACTAGAATAATACTGGGTGATTTCAACACACTTCTCTCACTAATAGGTCATCCAGACATCAAACAAGTAGAGGCACTTCAGACCTAAAAAATAATGTGAATCATATGGACCTAACAGACATATAGAGAATATTTCATCCAACAATAGCTGAATTCACTTTCCTCTCAGCTGCTCATGGAACTTTCTCCAGAACTGACCATGAAGTCAGGCAGCAAAGACATGAAGTCTTAGAAAATATTTTTAATTATACAAATTTATATTTTTATTAAAAATATATAAACGTATTCATATATGTGTATGTTGCCAAATCATAATGGAATGAAATTATATTTCGACAAGAAAAACTACGGAAACACATACAGACTTAACAATGCACTTTTGAATAATAAATCAGCCATAGAAGAAACCAAAGGAGAAATTTAAAAATTCTTAGACTCAAACAAGAATAGATCTATAACATGCAGAATCTCTCTGACACTATGAAGGTGGTTCTAATCAGAAAGTTTATAGCTATGAGTGCCTACATATAAAAATCAGAGAGATCCCAAATAAATAACCTAATAATACATTGCAAGGTCCTAAAAAAACAAAAACCAACTCCAAAACTAGTAGAAAGAAGAAAACAATTAAGATCAGAGCAGAAATAAATGAAATAGAGAATAAAAAATATAAAGGATTGATGTAACAAGAGGTGGTTCTTCAACAAGATAAAGACTGACAAACAAAAGAAAGAAAAACCCCAAATTAATAAAATTCAAAATGAAAAAGGAGATAGTCATCACTGAAATCCAGAGGATCAGCAGGGTCTATTTTGAAAACATATTCCAAAAAATTGCAACAAATTTCTAGACCTATCAAAATTGAACCAAGAGGATGTAGAAAACCTAAACAGACCAATAACAAGGAAAATGACTGAAGCAGTAATAAAGTCTCTCCACATAGAAAAGCCCAGAATCAGATGGATGCTCAGCTGAACCCTACCAGGTCTTTAATGAAGAACCAATGCCAGGGCTCCTCAAATCATTCCATAAAATAGAAATGGGGGACACTTCCAAATTCATTTTATAAAGCAAGTACCACCCCAATACCAAAACCAGATAAGAACATATCAAGAAAAGGAAACTACAGCCCAATATCCCAAATGAACAGATGCAAAACTCCTTAATAAACTATTAGCAAATCCATCCATGCTTGTATAATTATATCAAAATGAAATCTACTGTCATGTATAATTAAAAAGAACCAATAAAAAAATTAGCAAATTCCACTGAACAGGACATTAACAAGACTATACATCAAGACCAAGTTGGTTTCATTCCAGAGATGCAAGGATTTGTTCAACAAGTGCAAATAAACAAATATAATTTACCATATCAATAAAATTAAGAACAAAAATCCCATGGACATATCAACAGGTGCAGAAAAAAGCCTTTGACAAAATTCAGCACCCACTCCTGATTTAAAAAAAAAAAACAAAAACAAAACATTGAATAAACTAGGTACAGAAGGAACTTAACACCATAAAAACTATATACAAGAAACCCAAAGCCAACCTCATATTGAATGGGTAAAAACTGAAAGCATTTCCTCTAAAATCAGGAACAAAACAAGAAGGTCCACTCTCAACACTCCTATTCGATATAGTACTTGAAATTTTAGGCAGGGCAATTAGGCAAGGGGAAGAAATAAAAGAAATACAAATAAAAAAAGAAGAATTCAAACTATCACTGTAGATGATATGATCTTATACCTAGAAGATTAAAAAACTCCACCAGAAGTTTACCTGCTATGGGTCCACTCCCACTCTCTTCTCTTATCACTTAAACAAATCCTACTCTGTTTACTCTTGCCTTAAAAAAAAAAAAATCCACTGTAAGACATCTAAAACTGATAAACACATTCAGCAAAGTATCAGTATACAAAGCCAACACACAAAAATCAATAGCTTCTATTTAAACCAATAATGAATTTGCTGAAAAAGAAAGCAGGAAAACACTTCCATTCCAATAGTTTCAAAAAATGAAAATACCTAGGAATAAATCTAACCAACAAGGTGAAAGACCTCTATAACAAAAATTATTGAGCACTAAGGAAAGAAATTAAAAATGACACTAAAGGAAAAACGCCAATCTTCGCTCCCGTCTCAAACGAAGAAACCCAAACTGCCTCCCGCCCCCAGACAGGCGGATTCCTCGGCTTCTCTGGGCTTGCCGAAGGGTGAAAAAGAACAACAAGAAGCAATTGAACATATTGATGAAGTACAAAATGAAATAGACAGACTTAATGAACAAGCCAGTGAGGAGATATTGAAAGTAGAACAGAAATATAACAAACTCCGCCAACCATTTTTTCAGAAGAGGTCAGAATTGATCGCCAAAATCCCAAATTTTTGGGTAACAACATTTGTCAACCATCCACAAGTGTCTGCACTGCTTGGGGAGGAAGATGAAGAGGCGCTGCATTATTTGACCAGAGTTGAAGTGACAGAATTTGAAGATATCAAATCAGGTTACAGAATAGATTTTTATTTTGATGAAAATCCTTACTTCGAAAATAAAGTTCTCTCCAAAGAATTTCATCTGAATGAGAGTGGCGAT
>PVHX01027982.1:0-18688 GCA_004024805.1 Geosciurus inauris | reverse complement strand
TTACCCAGGAACACCAGGTCTTTGATCCACTTTCCCATCCTCAGAATTTTGCCGCTATCCTAACAACAAATTGATTCCTTTCAATGCTTTCCAAAATATCTTATCTGCATACTGATTTTATACAGTATAACTAAAATACCATAATGTATGTCCAGTTCATCCAAATATGACTGTGGTTCCTGTCATCAGAATCCATCTCATTGATCGTTTTATTATGTTTGTTTTTAACATTTCAATATAAAGCTTTTCTTGCTGATTCAATGAACTGACTTAAATGACCTTTCTAACACGTTGTTATTGGAGCTGGGGATGTAGCTCAGTTGATAGAGTGCTTATCTTGCATGCATCAAGGCCCTGGGTTCAAACCCCAGCACCACACACACACATACACACACACAAATGTTATCATTGAATGTTGTATAACATAAACGTGTTCTATTTTACAATATTGTGAATTAGCCATGCAGAGAACTATTTTAGACATTCTTACTACATGAAGCTTCTAGAAAAACTTGTAGAAACTCTTCTCAGCACACAAAGTAAATACTTTCCTGCTGCTATTTCATGGGGACCAACAGTTCTTCAGTCACATCAAATTTCTCTTCATTGCTATAAATAAATAGAGTTTACAATCCTCTCATCAGCTGCAATACAAACTGTCACAAGTGATTTATCTTTCAATGCTACTTGTTCTGTAAGTTTCCCACTAATTCTTCAATACCCTGGACAACAGCATTTCAGGTTACATTTATACTTACAAAGGTTATTGCTGTTTGAGTAGGATACATAATTTCAGCCACATTCAAGACTTTTATAAACTCACCATCCTTAAAAGAAGTAATGCTCAGCATGTTTTTCACTTAACTCATTATATCGCAATCGCAGCAGCTATTTCATTCGCACTTAGAAGCACATCTTATTGACATTGCGTTTCTTTTCCTCACAAAATTAACTTTTCACCACAAATCTTTGCTTATTCCAGAATTTATTGTGGTTGACTTCAGAGTGGCATCTTATGCTGCATTCTTTCAGCACAGATATGTTTATTTGTGTGTTAAACACTCAGCATAATTTTATATGGAAGGGAAGAACATTACTTTCTTCAATTTTATGGCACATTCAGCTTTTTGTATCTTTCATATTCCTGCTTTTAATACAGATTTAAAATTCACACATTTTCTTTTTTATTCAACTATAAGAGAAACAAAAGCAATGAAATGTAAAGTGGCTAAGAATTGTGGAGACACTAGAAAACAGTGGGGACTGTGGCCAAATGGAAAGGCTGTGTCCTGTCTGAAGGTGTGAGCCACTACCTAATACCAGCAGGGTGTCATACACTGTTGAGATATTCTGGCTTTTGGGTTTTTTTCTTAAAAGAAACAAACAGACTTTAAATTCATATTTTTGTATGAAATCCCACAATTTTCAATGTTTTTAGTTAATTGTGTAATTTCTAAAAGCAATGTGTAAGTCAAACAGGATATACCTGTTGGGTTGTTGGGCTTGCATGTGTCCATTTAGAACCTTAGTTTGATGGGATTTATAATTGTAAAGTACAAGAATGTTAGGGCTGGAAAGAACTTTAGGGTGTACAAAAAAGAAAAAATAGCTACTGAACTGAGGAACCAAGACCAGATCCCAGACTTCTGTCTCCCAGTCAGGACACTACAGGTTTCTAATCTGTTTAGCAGAAAATGTTTTTGATCTGCACAGTTAATGCAAAACCCTGGTATAACCAGATAGTCAAAGCAGAAACCGTCCAAGCAAAAGCACTCATTGCTTATGTTTTACCTGAAATAATTAACCAATTCTATCCATTTTTGCTCATTTTTCCCTCAGTAGATTTGATTATGTTGGGGGAGGAAAGTGAATTAGTACTATCTGGGTTTTCTTACATGACCTATGATTCAGAATTAAACTATCTGTTTTCTGTTTCTTTTAGTTAAGTAGAAAATTATGTTTTCACAACATAGACTGCTATTCTGGGAGAAATATTGGTATTAAATATTGTGAGGATGAATGTTTCCTTCCCAAGAGTTAAAGTGTTTGCACTTAGAATGGCTTTTTCTTTTTTTTCACCTGAATTAAGAGGGATTTGATAGAGAGTGTTCCTAAATGTTCAGTGTATCCTGCCCAGAGGGAACATGAAACCACTGGGCCTGGACTTTGAGCAAAAGAACACCCAGATTACTCTGATGTCATTTCACGGCAGAGCTAATAACACGCGAAATGTGTGTTCGATTTCATGTTGAACTTGCTGTCGCCTTTTTAAACATTAAGTCAACGAGTTTTGACCTTTCTTTCCATTTTGTTCTTCCAATGGTGATGTAGTTCAGTTATTGTTCAGTATCATTTTGGTTTCTGTATTTTTTAAGACAATGATTTTGGTGACATAGAAGCACACTGAGCCCCATGTGGTGGGGGCTGGGAGTAGGTGACTAAGAAAAGGTCCTGCTCACAGAACCTGTGAGGACAGATGTATCACGCCACAGTGGGGACGGTAGCAGGATTGTGAGTGTGCTCAGTGGAATCCTCCAAAAGTAAAATAGATAGAATTATAGTCCATGTTGAGGTCATCTTGGATTCCTCTTTTCTACTGGTTTGCTAATCTGAAGCACAAAGCTAAACAACTGTATTACCACTAATGGTTAATGATAGTCTGCTGGAGGTACAGAGGACAGGTTGTAATTCAGAGCCACGTGCTGGAAGAAATGTGACTTTGTATTTTCACTCGCCCACAGACATTTTATATTTGTGGTGATCCAATCTCAGCTTTTTAATTCTGTCTAAAGATGTTGCTATTTCCAGAGAAACATTTCTGCCATAATTTGGAAAGGGAGAGGTACATTCACCCTATCACCCAGAGGTTGACAGGAAAAGAAGGAAAACAACTATTTTAAATGCTTCTGAAAAGGCAAAAAAGGAGCTATTTTAGTCATTCCCATTTCAGAAGGTTATTCTCATCTGAAAAAGACATTTCAAAGGTTGAAATGGAATACTGCCACCGCGGTACCTCACATGGCGAAAGGAATAATAGGCAATTATTTTTGTAGGTGCTTCTCAGAAGAAAATCTATGCAAGTCTGGGCCAATATTCCTAAGATAAAATGGGGAACTGAGCAGTTATTCAATGAATTTCAAACAGTGTCAAGAGCCAATGCCCTGAAGTATGAAGATGGGCTTTTCTAGAGTGAAAATAGCTTCCAGACTCTCTTCCATTGGAATGATAATATGATTTCATGTTTTTTTTTAAGTCAAACAATATAAAAAATTAGACAAAAGAACTGCTTTCAGTTTTTCACTAGAGCAGTACCTATTGGCCACCTACTATGTGCAGACTGGGTGGTAAGGATTCAGGTGGCCCTGGCCTCTCACTAGTGTCTGAGAATTACCCTACAGGTTCTTCCAGGCATTACTCCATATTGATAAATGCACCTGGACCTTGTGGATAGTTTTGTAGCAGGTTGTCTTATATTATTGGAACAGTTCTACAACATAATAATATCTGTCCAATAGATGATTCTTTATGGATGAATAGAACCACATTTTACTCTTTAACGACTATATAGTATTCAGTTGTATGATTCCATCATTATTGAGGTAAAATAATTTTCTATCAGAAAACATATATATTGTTTCCAGAGTTAATTAATTTTATTTTATTTATTGAATTTTTTGCTATTTTTTAAATTGATAGCTTTTAACCCTTTTGTGTGAGCACGTTTTCAACTCATTGGGGTAAGTAGCAAGGAGTGAGATTGCTGAATTGTATGCTTACTTTTGTAAGAATCTACTCAAAAGTTTTTCAAAGTGACTGTATCATTTTACATTTCCACCAGCAGTGAGTGAAAGTTCCTTTTGCTCTACATCCTTGCTAGCATTTGGGATTTGCAGTGTTTTGAATTTTTGCCATTCGAATAGGTGTGTAGTGATAGCTCACTGTTTTAATTTCCAGCCTGATCACACATGATGTTGAACATCTTTTCATATGCTTATTTAACATCTGTATTCTGCCTTTAGGAATTTCTCTTTAGATCTTTTGCCTATTTTTTAAATAAATGGTTTGTTTTCTTACTGTTCAATTTAAGGGTTCCTTGTATATTTTGTATATCAGTACTTTATGGTCTCAGTCTATGAATATTATATTTTACAGAGCAAAGTTTTTAATTTTAATGAAGACCAACTTACCAAATTTTTTTCTTTCATGGACTTTGCTTTTGGTATTGGATCTAAATTGTCATTGACAAACCCATGTTCACCTAGATGTTTTATTTTTATCTTCTAGTTTTTATAGTTTTGTGCTTTGTTTACATTTAGGTCTTTGAAGCATTTTGAAGTGTGTGTAGGGTGTGAGGCCTCTCCATATAAGCTATAAAATCAATTTATCAATATTCACAAATAATTTTCTGGGATTTTGCATGAGATTCATTGACTCTATAGTTTCAGTTGAAAAAAAACAATATTTTGACAATATTGAGTCTTTCTACCCATATTTATTTATTCTGTGATTTCCTTCATCAGAGTTTGTAGTTTTCTTTATGTGCATCTTATACATATTTTGTTAGATTTACACATAAGTATTTAGTTTAAGGGAGTGCTAATATAAATTGTGTTTTTGATTTCAAATTCCAATTATTCCTTGATGTTATATAAGGAATCAATTGACTTTTATTAACTTTGTATCCTCTAAGTTTGTCAAAATTGTTCATTATTTCCAGGAGTTTTTTTCTAAGTTCTTTGAGATTATCTTTATGTCTATCTGGGAACAGACAGTTTTAATTCTTCCTTCCCTACCTGAATATTTTTTATTTCCTTTTCCTATCTTACTGAATTAGCCATAATTTCCAGCACAATATTAAGTAAAAGTGGTGAGACTGAGCAGCCTTACTTTGTTCTTGTTCTTACCCAAAAGGTATGTAATTTCTCATTGTTGGTGTGATGTGAGTTGTGGGTTTTTATAGATGTCCTATATCACACTGAGGAAGTTCCCTTCTATTTTTAGTTTGCTTAGAGTTTTTATTTTGAATGGTTATTGGTTTCTGTCAAATGCTTTTTCTGCATGTACTGATATGACCATATAATTTTTCTTCTTTTGCATGTTGATATGATTATGTCAGTTTATTTTTAAATGTTGGGCCAATCTTGCATATCTGGAATAAATACCATTTGATCATTGTATCAGTTTGCTAGGTCACTGTAATAAAGTGCTCCAAACTAAGAGGCTTAAACAACAGACATTTTGTCTCCGTGTTCTAGATGCTAGAAGTTTGAGATCCAGGTGTCAGCAGAGTTAGATTCTTCCTTATATGGGCTCTGAGGGAGAATATATACCCTGCCTCTCTCCTAGATTCTTGTGGTTTGCTGGCAATCTTTGGTGCTCTTAGTTTTGTAGACATATCAACCCTACCTCTGCCTTTATCGTCACACAGCATTCTCCCTGTGTATGTGTCTATGTCCCAATTTCCCCTTTTTTTATAAGGTCATCAGTGATATTGCATTAGAGGTTCATCCTAATTACATCATCTTAATTAATCACATTTGCAATTACCCTATCTCCAATAAACCTACAGTCTGAGGTTCTGAGAGTTAGGGCTTCAACATATGCATTTGGGAGAGGCCATCCTGTATGTACATTCTGTAATTAAACTCCTGAAAATTTTCACATACAAATACACCCATTCATTCCAACATCTCCAAAAGTTGAAACCCATTCCATCATCAACTTTAAGTTCAAACTCTCATTTAAATATTACCTAAATCAGGTGTGAAAATGACTTTGAATATGAGTTGTGCTAGAACAAAATTCCTTTCTATTTGTGAGCTTGTGAAGCCTGACAAGTTATCTGCTTCCAAACTGCAATGCCTGGGACAGGTATAGATTGGACATTCCCATTCCAAAAGTGGGGAATTAAGGAAAAAAGAGTCATAGATCTCATGAATCCTAGCAGTATAAAATCCACTGGGTCTTAACACTTAGGAACACTCTTTATTGGCTGGACACTGTCTTCTGAGTCCATAAAGGTGAGAGCTCTGCCATCTATGCTCACCATGAGCAGTGGCCTTGCCCCCCAGGCCAAGGTGACAGCCCTGCTCTCTAGAACCAAGAAAGAGCTGACCCCTGAGCCACCGTCTGTGTCATCCTTTTCTTTTTTGAAGGATAACATGTGTTCACAGCTGAATGGCATCTGAAGTTTTCTGCCAGAAGAATCCTGGAAGTCCAGCAGCCTTCCCCTTTGCCTCCTCCCTGATGGCTTCAGTCCACGCTGGCCATGTTCCTACTGTGGCTCTGCAAGTTATACACCTGATCTCTCCAGCAGTTTTTCATCCAGTCATACCTTTGCTGTTTTCCAAAACATGCCTTCTCATTTTTTTTTACATGAATAGGCTGAGAATTTTCTAAATCTTCAAGTTCTGGTTCCCTTTTGTTTAGCACTTCCTTCCATGCTCCTTGTATGCTTTAGTATAAGCAGCAAATCCAGACCTCACCTTCGACACTTTGCTTAGAACTCTGCTCACCTAAATAAGGGAGTTTATCATTTACAAGTTCTGCTTTTCCCAAGACAATTTAACATACTTCTACCAAGTTCTCTGCAGCTTTATACCAAGGACTAGCTTTCTTCTGGCTTCCAATACTGAATTCTTCATTACCATCTGAGATCTATTAGAAGCAACTTTGATGTTCGTATTTCAAGTAACAGTTGTTTAGATCTTGTGAAATCCCTTCTTCTATAGTTAAGCCTTGTTAAGAACACAATATTCTGGGATTATTTTGAAATGGCTGCTTTCCCTTCCACCTACCAGAAACACAAATGAATTTTCTTTGACATTCAGTATGAAATCCTGATACAGATCTTAGAAGTAAAATTCACAATGGTATGCATGTCTCCAAAGAACTGGGTCTGCTTGGAGTTCTTAACTCTATGTCTCCACTAAGTTTCTTTTTCCTGTTCCCAAACTACTACTTGTGGAGGCTTCTGATCCTAGATTTATGTTCCACTAAATTGCGATTCTCTGTGTTTTAGTCAACTTTGCATTTCTGTGACCAGAAGTTCCAATAAGAACAACAAAGAGGAGCAGAAGAGGCTTTCAGAGGGCTGGGATTGTGGCTCAGTGGTAGAGCGCTTGCCTCGCATGCGTGAGGCCCTGGGTTCGATCCTCAGTACCACATACAAAGCAATAAAATAAAGACATTGTGTCCATCTACAACTAAAAAATATTAAAAAAAAAAAAAAAAAAAAGAGGCTTTCAGATTCAGAGATTGAATCCATGGTCAGATGACTCCATTGCTCTGGGCCCAAGATGAGACAGAACCTTGTGACCAAAGAGCATGGCAGAGGAGTGCTACTAAAGTCATGATAGCCAGGAAACAGAAAGAGCTTAAATGCCAGGAGCCAGGCAATATAATCCCCAAGGGTACAACTCTAGTGACCTACTTTCTCTAGCTATCCCATACTTTCCTACAGTTACCATTCCTTAATCAATTCAAATGGATTAACCCACTGATTAGGTCACAGCTCCCGTAATCTAATCATTTCACCTCTGCACATTCCCGAGTTGTCTCACACATGAACTTTGGGGGGACACCTCATATCTAAACCATAACATTCTGCATGTGCCCTCTATCTTTCCAAGTTTTGAAGGAACAGTTAGCCCAGTAATCTGACCTTTCTGATGAATCTAAGAAGAGTTGTTGGCTTTAAGTTTGTTCAGGTTTTTTTTTTTTTTCTTGTGTGTGACAGCTTCCAAGTTCCTTATGTGCTGAACTGTGCATAAGTTTTAGTTTTTGGTTGTATGTGTTTATGTTTAGTTTTTGTGTTGTTGTGGTCAATGTAGACACATTGCAGATATGACCCATTACCTTCTGCAAATTGATTGCTTAAGTGGAATCAAAGATTATACAAAATGCTGACTGATATATTGGCTAAATTTCCATATGGTAAGGATGGTATAATCAGACTAGCGTGGATGAATTTCTTTTTTCTGTACATTCTCACCACATTATTATCAGACTTTTGTATTTTTTCCAAGTGGATAAGCTTTTTAGTTTCAGTTCTTTGATTAACCATGAGCCTGGCTATCTTTTCACATTTATTGGCACCTTGTGTTTATTTTTTATTAGTTACCTGTGCATATTCCACTTATTTCTATATTGAGATGTTCGTGTTTCCTATTAACTTATGAGGACGTTTGTTTTAGGGTATAAATCTATATTTTGTAAATGTTTACTTATAGGTATGTTATATAACTTCAGTTACAGTGGGATTTTTGTTGTTAAGCTTTTGCCTTCTATAGTAAAATATATTCATCTTTATCTTTAATTTCTGTTCGGTTCTTTTTAGAGTGTCAACAAAAATTTTCTTTATTTTTGAAATATTCAGTTGTTTGTTTTGATTTTGACCTTGGCTTTTCCCTCAGCCATATTTTCCTATAGTCTTTACAATATAAATCTTTGATTCTCCTGGAATTTATTTTGGTGTAAAACCCAAAATAGGGTCAAGCTTGATTTGTAGCCAAACGACTAGCCAATTGTACAAATACTTAGGAAATAGCTTCTTTTTTATACTGATTTACAATGTCATCTCTGTTACCTGCTGGGATCTCTTCTGGAATCTCCACTTTATGGATTTGCTTATTTCACACTGTGTAGAACTGTAGAATTTACTCTCTGGTGGTACAGCCCCCAGATCCTCCTAACCTTCTATCCCTCACGTCAGCTGCTATTCTCACAGACTTATTCTTCAAGGTCATCTTTTAAAATAAGTTTTCAAGGTCACATCCTCACAAAATAGGACTTAGTACTTTTTTTGTTAGTCTTATTGATTCTCAGTTAAATTTTAAATGAAAGTTTTCATTTACTTCTAAATAATTTGAGTAAGATCTTTTGAACTAATCAAGCAATTCCACTGTTATTTGTATTTTTTTTAACTAGTTATTTAGTTGACTGAGGATCATTTACAGCATTTTCAGTAGATTATTTTGGACCTACCAGGTATGTTAGAATATTATTTGCAAATAATAATTCTCATCATTTCTGATACTTAAAGCTTTCAATTATTCCTCTTGTTTAAGCTGTTCTACTTAAATAATATCAAGTTATAGTTGCATTGATGAATATTTGAATCTCATTTTGGGCTTTGTTGGGAATGCTTTTGATATTTGTTAATTTTAAGGGTTCAGCTGATATTCTGAAATACATGCTTTTGTTTTATTTTAAAGAACTTTCCTTTTCTGATATTATTCAGTCTTTAATCAGGAATAAATGTTAAATTTTGTCCAAGTGTTTGTTTAAATCAATAATTGACAGACTTCCACGTTTTTCTCCTTGATTTGTTCATATAGTGAATTATTTAAACAGATTTTCTAATATGGAGATTTTTTTCTCTGTGCAGTTAGACTAGTTAATTTGCATGCTAATTGTTTATAATTTACTCATGAAACAGTCTTGACCTAGAGCTTATTATAAATCAGTAACTGGCAACTTTCTTAATGATTTTTTTTTCAGCCTGCTTACATGTTCCAGTTAATTTCTATTACATGTTTTCCTACAAAATTACCCATTGCACCCAAGTCTCCTAATCAATTAGCGTGCCATTCTTTCAGTTTTATCTGCATTTCTGTCTTCCCCCTTAATATCCAATATTAACATATGCATATTTTATTCTTAGCTAGAGGTTTGTATGGGATATTGTATGGTATATCAAAGTAGTTTTCTAAAGGAAAATCTTTAATTTATTAGACAAACTTTCTTTTTCTTTTTGTTAATTTATATTTTTATTTTTAAGTCAATTTTTTGACTTGCCAGTGGCATCTTTTTCTGCACTTTTTATAACCTTTTCTGTTGGGCACTTAATTTATTTTATTCTCTTTCAGTTAGTACAGAAGTGTAGAAGTTATACCTTATTCTGAATATATCTTTGACTGTATTCTGTAACTTTTATAAAATAATTAGTGTGAGATTGGTGCTGTTGGGTCAAAGAATTCTGACCTCAGGCACTCCATCACTTTTCCCACACTGTCCCTGAGAACTCAATCTTATTGCAACCCAGGCAAGAAAGTGGTATGAACTGTATAGAAAGCTAATTTTTCCTACCTTATATCATAGCCTTTAGTAGACTCTGATTAATGCAATGGTGAGGCCCATTCTATTTTATTCTTTCCAATAAGCAAGCCTAAACCCAATGTAACGTTAGAAAGCAGAGTGGGTAACCAGCCGCGCTATGAGAAATGGAAATACAGAAGGGCTTTGAGGAGCAAGAAAAATTCCAGCAGCCTAGAACACCTGGTGTCCAGCGGTCTTGGCCACAGTCTCCTATGGAGGAAGGGGAAAGGAGCAGGTGCTGTGGTCACCGCCCTAGCTTTCTGGAAAGGAGGCACTGAACACTTACACCATGGGTCTGTTTTTAATATTGGTCACTGACAATTAAATCCCACTCAGCCCCCTGTAATGTGACCAATTGTATAAAAATTCTCAATTTCTGTTGGGAAAAGCAAAAGAAGAGATAAAAAGATAAACACAGGGAAAAAAACAAAAAATAAAAAAACCTATTCATAGAGGCCAACGGCTTTCATCTGTACCCCCTTTAATGTTTGTTATTTTGTGTGTGTGTGTGTGAACATAGTTTTAATGTCTTACTTGAGCTAAGAGTTGTTTACAAGATCATTTTTTAAATTTCCAGTAGAATTAACTTTTTTATATTTTAGGTATTTGTGTCTAATCATCTAGGAGTATGATCCTGGAGGTGATTAAAAAGCTTTGCAATGTTTATGACATTTACTCACCGTAGACTCATGTTCTGTGTGGTGGCTTCTCAGGACGGTCTTGTCTTCTCTGGACTGTAGAGGTGTGTTAGTCACCTTTCCATTAGAGTAGCAAATACCTGAAATAAACCAAGTTATAAAGAGGAAAGGTTTGTGTTGCTCACAGTTTTGAAGATTTCAGTTCATGATTGAGCAGACTCATCATCCTCAAGCCTTTGGTAGCAGCTGGAGTGCAGGCAGGAGTATATTCCATAGCAAAACTATTCACCTGCTGGGTGGGATATGAAAAAGAGGGAGAAGCTGGGGTCCCACGATCCCCTTCAAGGGCACATCTCTAATACTGGAGGACCTCTCCCTGGGGATCATCCCTTAAAGGTTCCCCTTCCTCCCATTAGTACCAAACACTGGACTAAGCCTTTAGCACATGGGCTTTTGGGGGACATTCCAAATTCAAATTGGAAGAAGCATTACTACAGATCATTTTGTATCTCTCCCAGGGCTACCTGGGGATTTCCAAGTTCTGTATCTGTTTTTATGATCATTTCTCAGGCTGGGTTTTGTGTGTCTCAATAACCACTCAGTCTCAGGGGAAGAGGGCTTTGTTTCATTACTGAATCCAGCACCCAGACCCAAGGCAGATTTCAAGCTTTTTGCTGCTTCTCCAGAGTGAGGATAGAATTCTCTGGTCCCTGCATTTCCTGGTTTTAGGCAGGTAATTCATTACAACTCCCTGTGGTCTGTGATAG
Organism: Geosciurus inauris; assembly: GCA_004024805.1. Classification (NCBI taxonomy): domain Eukaryota; kingdom Metazoa; phylum Chordata; class Mammalia; order Rodentia; family Sciuridae; genus Geosciurus; species Geosciurus inauris. The sequence continues at coordinate 7,185 of PVHX01027982.1, read as the reverse complement.
GCACTTGGTACCCACAGGATTATTAGGACACCCAATGTGAAGACGTCATTTTGATTTTGGCTCCTCAGTTACTGCTTCTGTGATTGATTCCATCTTGATTTTCTATACCTAGAGATTTCCCTTTCTTGGTTTGGGGCCAGCAATACAATTGAAATTTAGTTACTCAAAAATGTGCAAAAGACCTGAATGGACATTTCTCAAAAGAAAACATGCAAATAACCAATGAGTACAGGAAAAGATATGCTCAACATCACTAGTCATCATGGTAATGCAAATCTAAACCACAATCTCACCTCATACCATTAAGACAGATGTTGTCAAAAATATGAAAGATAAGTGTTGACAAGATGTGGAAAAAGATAAATCCCTGTACACTGTTGATGGGAATGTAAATTAGTGTATCTGTTATAGGAAACAGCATGGAGGTTCCACAGAAATTAGAAATAAAATTTCCAGCAACCCCAGTACTGAGTACATATTCAAGGAATTAAAATCAATATGTCAAAGAGATACCTGCACTCCTATAATAATGTCATCCTTACTGCATTAATCACAATAGCCAAGATGTAGACACAATGTAATTGTCTATGGTCATGTTAAATATACAGAGAAAATATTATACATATGTATGATTAAAATGTATTAAATATTATTTAGTTTTAAGAAAAAAAGGAATCCTGCCATTTATATCACATGAATGAACCCAGAGGACATAATGCCAAGTGAATTCAGCCAGACTCACTTGATCTCACTTACATGAGAAATATATTAATGCTGAAATAATATAAGCAGAGAGTACAGTGGTGTTTTCCAGGGCTGGCAGGAGGAAGAGATGGAGAGATGCCACCAAAGGGTACAAAGGTTCAGTTATGCATAATGAAAAAGTTCTAGATCTCTAATGTGCCACATGGTGACTATAGTTCACTATGTCATAATACTATATTGTATACTGAAATTTTGTTATGACAGTAGATCTTTAATGCTCTCACCATAAGCATATGCTCAGATACACACACACACACACACACACACACACACACACACAACTGTGAGGTGATGGTTGTGTTAATTAGCTAGATTATGGTAATTATTTCACAATGTACATGTATATCCAAACATCATGTTGTACACTTTAAATCTATGAAATTTTGTTTATCAAGTATGCCTCAGTAAAGCTGGAAAAAATAAGCTCTAGAAAGCCAAACAAAATGTATTTTATCCAGAATTTGCAAGTGTGAGAAACAAGGGGACAAAGATAGGGAGAACAAGGATGCCTGTCTGTCATTTTCATCTGCACAATTGCCTGTGAGTCTGGATTGACTGTGACATCAACACCAACAGTCAGTGGTTCAGTTCTGGTCCTCAGCTTATCTGTCATAATATATTTGCTTCTTCTATTAGTTCACTTCCATTAAATTCAGCAAATACTTCAGGGAATCTATTCTGGGGCAGTACTGTGTTGGATTCTATAAGAGATTTAATCTTGATTGCCAAAGACTCATGATCTAGTGGGGGGGGGGGCAGTTAGAACTGTGATATAAAGGAACATGCATGTATGTGTGCATTTTGGGGGAACAGTTCTGATAAACAGTAGAAAGCAGAGAGAGGCAATAATACAAGGTTTTTCTTTTGTATTTTATTCTGTCTTTTAAAGTTGCTTTTATTCTACCCTTATGTCTCCCTTTCTATTCCATTCGTTCCATACTTTCCTTTCCCAGTAGAACAAATGGAGTATGCATTTTCAGTTTGGAGTAAACCATGGGTCAGACCACTTGTGTGTGGGGTGGGGGGTAGATTAGAATTTAACAAAATGGATGAACATGGGTATAATCCAAGAGTCTTCAATGGGGGGGCGGGGTCCCTGACTCCTTTGAAAATCTTTTTTTTTTTTTGGTACTAAGGATTGAACTCAGGGGTACTTAACCACTGAGCCACATCCCCAGCCCTATTTTGTGTTTTATATAGCGACAGGGTCTCACTGAGTTGCTTAGTGCCTTACCATTGCTGAGGCTGGCTTTGAACTCACAATTCTCCTGTCTCAGCCTCCCAAAGTGCGGGGATTACAGGCATGTGCCACCACGCCCGGCTCCTTTGAAAAATCTTAAAAAATAATAACAACAACTCTCATGGACCCTCTTCTTGGAAAAAACACTCCTCCATGTTCTGGATTTCTGAAGCCCCTCTGCAGATCCCCTTCAGGGGAGGGACTGCTAAAGTAAGACAAAAATGTAAGACAAAACCTTTCTCAATCTTGGGCTGCAAGTGCTTCAGGAAAGAAGCAATTTTGTTTCAACTCACACAATTAATAAACAGATACACAATGGCTGACACAATGGCAGTTTACGCAACCACTGGTTCATGAGGATGTCTTTTATTATTCCTGTCACTGTCTAAATATGGTCACCAGCATTATTACTAGCAAACTGTGGAGGTGTTTATAAACTCAGTCCCCACACAGGTAGGGGACAAAGATAGTTTTGGTCTTTTTAGCCACCTAGCTTAACTGTAAGACATCCAGCATATAAAACCCAGCTACCAGGCTGTAGCAACCATCTGAAAATGTAATGCTGATGTGACAAAGTCTGGAAGATTCTCAGCATGATACTCAGTATCTGATCTTTGCTTACAAAGTTGAACGTGGTTGCTTCCTCTTTCACTGTTTTTCCATTGCTGTCTCCCTGCATGAATCAGTCACAATGCTAAAAAACAAGCTTTATCAGTATATGGCAAAAAATAAATACAATGTATATTTTTATTTAATTGGATTCTCCACACACTATGAGAATCTCAGTGCTTTATCATGGGTAGATGATTTGGTTCTCGGCCGTCACATATAATAAAAATTCCCAAGTGGTGGGAATTTCCCATGACTCTGATTGTGGAATGAACATTTTCAGCAAACAAGTGCAATCTTCACCTTTCTTAGGGTTTTATTTTATGGAGAGTATCTTTGATGAACTACCTTTGTTTTAGTCTCACATCTATCCCTTTGCCTTTGATTTGCTTTCCTTTTGAAGGGCCAGCAGATGTGACAGTTTTGTGAAAATCTTATATATAAAAATCCAACTTTACAGAAAAAGAAAAATTATAATTCTTTAATAGACCAAAAAAAAAAAAAAAGAAATGCCTCATTCTGCTTTTCTCTGCCGTTTTCAGTTTCTTTAATGACATCACCTATCTGTTTTCATACTGTCATTTAATGGATATGAAGTTTAAATATATTTTACATTTAATATGAATCAATACAGATTGCCCCAATGTGAAATTATCAAAAGAGGAAGACCCTTTGATAGAGTCAGACGGTCCCCAGCGCTGGGTGCTAGAACCTTGAAGTGGGTCTGGCCACTTTCTGTGTGAGCTAGAGCCAAACGCTAATCTCTGTCAGTTTCTCTTCTCTGTAAAATGGACAGAAGAGTCCTGTGGAAACTTTAAATCAACACTGAATGCCTACCACAGTCTTACCCCACCAGCACTCACACACACACCTCAGTGTTCTCTCTTAGTAGGTGCCCCATTTGTCAACGCGCGTGCATTGGTTCTTTACCTGTGTCCTGCCTTTTCACTTTGTTGGGACAGTATCTAGCATAGTGCAACACTAGTGCACACTAGCCAACTCTCTCATCCTTCTTCAATCACATCCTGAAGCTTTTTCTGATCTGCCCCTCTCCCTCTCAGTAGAAGTAACATCTGTCTCTTTTCAAGTCCCCATCTACCTAGCACAAATTTCTGAAAAAGAACATGTTACATTTGATTGCATTTGTTTTATTTAATTCTTTTTCTTCTTTTAATTCATCAAGCCTCTGTCTCAGACAAGAGTGTTCTTATCCCTCTCCACATCCCTAGCATCTAGGATGGTGCCTGTCCATACTACATGCTTAATTTTTAGGTGACTCAAAACATTAAAATTGTGGAGTTTATGTCAGCACAGTAGGTGATTTGACTTATGCCCTGGAAATCTGCCCCCTGATCCCCACAACCAAGCCCATTTCTGGGTTGGCAGTGGAGTTATTCTGAGAAGTGCCCATAGTTGGGGATATAAATATATTTATATATAACATATTTCAATAATTAGGAAATAATTTTTTGAAAGTAGTTTTTAACAAAACTATATTATCATTTATTTTTATATGTAACATTTGACAGTTTCATTAGTGTCTTCTTTGCGTATCATAAAATTCACCAGTTTCACAAGTGATATGAATGTTTTCTTTTGTTTTTGTAAATTTACTGAGTGGTTCAGCTCTTATCAGATTCAGTTTTAGGACATTTCTCATCACCCCAATAAGATTATTCATGCTCATTTTTACTTTGTTCACATTTCTTCCCCCAACCAGTAATCTATCTTCTGTCTCAAAAATTTTGCCTTTTCTGGAAATTCCACATAAATTGCATCTATACAATGTATGCTCTCTTTTGTCTAGCTTCTTTCATTAAACATAATGCTTCTATGGTTCATCTATGATATAGATGTATAAGTAGTTCATTCCTTTTTATTTCTGAGTAGTATTCCACATTATAGATATCTCATATTTTATCTTTTCATCTATAGAATTGTGTTATAATTTAAAACCAATTATTTGTTAATAAACATTTCAAAGATGCTATATAATTTTATTATTTTATGCCACCTTTCTTTCTCTGAATTATATGTTTGGAGAATATCATCACCCTGGCTGTAGTCCAATATCTGTCTATTGGGTGGTTTTCAGTAAGAGTTCATATCAACATTTATCAAGCATCTTTATGCTAAATCCTCAAGATGAAAAACTAACCAAGACATCTACCTTTGAGGAACTTACAGTCTAATAATAATATTTATTAAATACTTACTGCTGCCAGGTATGGGTACAAAGATGTTGCAGGCCTGATTTCATTAAATCCTAACCTTAACTGATAGTATTGTCTTCCCCCTCTTATAGATGAAACTGGCCCAGGAGGTGAAGGAACATGCCCAGGGTTCTTGTTCTGGCTTAGGAGACTGGATGGATGATGGAACTAGTGCTATAGTTTAGATCTGGAATGTTCCTAAAAGGGCTGTGTGAAAAGCCTGGTCCCCAGCCTGTGGCACTACTGGGAGGTGGTAGAATTTTTAGGCGGTGGGGCCTACTGTGAAGAAGTTAGGTTATGGGGGATATGACCTTGGAGAGGATATTGGGACCCTCCACCCTTCTGCCTCTGTTTTGCTTCCCTGCCACCGTGAGGTGAGTAGCTTTGCTCCACCATGTACTCCTACCACACTGGACTGCCTCACCACAGGACCAAAAACAGGGACTAAAATCTCTGATCCTATGAGCCCAAATAAATCTTTCTTCCTTTAAGTTGATTGCCTTAGGCATTTTATTACAGCAACAGAAAGCTGACTAACACAGTCAGTAATTAAGGACATGCAAAAAGAAGAGCAACTTTTAGGGGGAAGGAACGGAAAAATGTACATAGTTTGAGGCCATTTAAATTTGAGATCCATGGGGCATTTGAGGAAATGTGTTAGATACGTTTTTGTTTTGTTTTGTTTTCCCCTTAAAGCTGCCATGTCAAATAAAGGCTAGAGTGAGGGAGTGTGTGTGTGTGTTTGAGGGGGGGGGAAGGATTGTACTGATGATCCAGGGATGGACTTTTGCCACGGAAGGGCTCAGTAAGGAAGGGATGGTAGATCCTGAAGACCCTATTGATGGAGTAGTTCAGATTTTCGACCATTGTAGAGTAGATACAGAAGCAAGCCAGAGCAGGATTAGGCTGGTTGGGAGAAAATGGCTAAGGGTGCTAAATGGGTCACTGAGATCTAAGTGAAAAGCTGGGAGGGTCAAGACATGAAGAGAAAGTAAAAATGAGAACTTGTGTTTTCCCTCATGATATAGGAATGCAGGGTGTCCAGTAGGGAACATCTCAAGGTGCAGGGTTTGTCTGTGGCAGAGGTAGATTAAAAGTAAGAGTTGAATGAAAGATGTAAAGGAAGTAGTAGACTAGGGTGTTGAGTGTAGCAATTATTTTAAGATTGAAAACATCCCATTAAGGGCACAGTTTGGGAGGTTAAAAGATGAGCCAGATGCCCATCATGGAGTGTATCAGAATTACCTGGACAAAGAGAAGTAGATGCTCAGCCACAAGCCTCAGGTAAGGGAGGATTTTACAGGAAGGCGTGGCTAATGAATGGTTTGGACTGGGTGGGGGGGAACACTGATGATGGAGCTGCCTCTCACTCAGCTCCTTCACATCAGGCTGTGGAACAGTGAGCATCTTCAACCAGAGGGACTACAGGAAAAAGGAATCCTGGGAAAAGATCAGTTTGAGGTAAGCAAGAAGTCCAGGGTGTGTTCTAAGCAGAGGCTGGTGTGGAGGAGAGACAATTTTCAAAGTCTCAAACAGTAACTGCAGTATATGACAGGCACCCTCAATGTCAGAGCTTGATTCCCATTTCAAGTCTCTTTCCATCCTGTAATTCAAGAAGAAAGTCTTAGATTCTGCTGCCATTGTTTAAAGACCCCTCTATCCCTTGTTAATTTTTCCTTTCAGCAAAGAACAGTCCTCAAGCTTAGAGCCGGGTTTCAATATGACCTTGTTAGCTTTCCATTTATTTTATCAAGATTTTTTTTTTCTGGAAATGGGTTTTACCATGTTACTCAGGCTGGCGTTAAACTGCTGGGCTTAAGAGATTCTCAGCCTCAGCCTCCTGAGTAGCTGGGACTACAGGTGCATGCCACTATACCTGGCTTTCTATTTATTTTAATAGTTACCTTGTATTTGTGGAAAATGAACCTGGTGTGTTTATGCCATGATAGAAAATCTTATATTAAAATGTGGTTTTTCTTTTAAAGTGAGTTTGTTTTTTAAGTATTTGGTCAGTAACAGAAGAGGTGGCATGCAGATGAGGCAAAAATAGCAAAGAGAGTACAAGAATGACTGAGGTTTCAGAGGTATTGATCCAGTGGATGTTTATGCAGGACAAGATGCAGAGGAAAGATTGGGAAAAGAGGCAAGCAATGGTTAAGAGCACTGAGGAAGATGTCCTTCAATAGATGAATGGATAAAGAAACTGTGGTACATATACACAATGGAATATTATTCAGCAATAAAAGAGAATAAAATTATGGCATTTGCAGGCAAATGGATGGAACTGGAAAGCATTATGCTAAGTGAAGTAAGCCAATCCCAAAAAACCAAATGCCGAATGGTCTCTCTGATTAGTGG
>PVHX01027981.1:0-18693 GCA_004024805.1 Geosciurus inauris | reverse complement strand
AGAAGGGGCTGCAGGGGGTGCTGCCTCCCTCTTGTCCATTTTAATCTGCTACTCTCCAGGTCTGGCTAAACACAGCTTCCACCACACGCACCTCAGCACAGCCTGCAGCCTCCTGAGCTTGGCATTCAAGCCCTCCTGACTGTACTTGACTTCCTACCTCTGCACTTTTGCTGATGCCAGGCTCTCCCTGGGACATTTACCCTTCCCTTCCACCTGCTCTCCAGCAGGCAGCTCAAATGCAGCCCTTCTACCAAGAACCCCGGGTGTCCTGAGCTCCACCTTACCTCCCTTCCAGCCCTTGGGAGGGCTGCCTGAGCCCTTTATTAATCTTTCCCAGGTATAGGGGCGGATCTCCCTTCTAGGTAGTACAGACCCGGGCTTGCACCTTTTTGTTTCCTGTAGCATCTAGGTTGGTGCTAAGCAAATGTTTGTAAGTGACAGCAAATGTTTGTTCTCATGACATTGATGTTGGGACCATCCTTGATTTCTTCTCTAGCTCTGTTCTTTCGCTTTCCACCTCTTGATTTGTACCCACCTACCTCTCTGCTCCTAAGAAGCAAATGAATGGATGTAGGTCTCGCCTTCAGTTTCTGTCTCTCTCTGTGTCTCTCATTCTTTCCTTTTCTGTCTCTCTAACTCTCCCTTTCTCTGTGTGTCTCTTTCTCTTTCTATGGTCCCTTAGTATATATTTCTGAGTATCTATGTCTCTTTTTTTTTGGTACCAGAGATTGAACTCAGGGGTGCTCAACCACTGAGCCACATCCCCAGCCCTATTTTGTGTTTTATGTAGAGACAGGGTCTCACTGAGTTGCTTAGCGCCTCGCCATTGCTGAGGCTGGCTTTGAACTCGCGATTCTCTTGTCTCAGCCTCCCAAAGTGCTGGGATTACAGGCGTGTGCCACCGTGCCCAGCTTCTGTCTGTCTTTCTGTTGTTGCCTCTCTCTGTCTTTCTGTCTCTCCTTTCTAGCACCCCTGCCCACATAAGTTTCAGTCCTGGGGTCAGCAGCCCGGTGACAGCCACAGCAACCCACACCTGTTCCTGAGGTAGGAAGTCACCTGGGCCTGAATGAGGGGTAGGAGTGGTTGAATATCCAGACCCCAACTACACAGGCTCTTCCTCAGCCTTCTTTTCTCTAGCTCCTTCAAACCTTGCCCACAGCCACTGATAAGAAAAGGGAAGTCTCAGACTGGGATGGATTTGACCTCCACTGTCACTTGCTCCATCAAGCCTGCATCAGCCCTATTGTCCCTTCTTTTTTTTTTTTTAAATATTTTTTAGTTGTTGATGGATCTTTATTTTATTCATTTATTATTTATATGTGGTGCTGAGGATCGAACCCAGTGCCTCACGCATGCTAGGCAAGCGCTCTACCACTGGGCCACAGCCCCAGCCCCTATTGTCCCTTCTTTAGGCCCTGGGTTCTCATGGTCATGCATGTTCTCATGGTCATGCATGTGCTTCCCAGTCACACCATTGGGACATCCTTCTGAATCTGTCCCACTGACAGTCTATCTCCATGAACTCACCCTGACTACTGTGGCTGCACCAACCAGACTTTCTTTCATACTCTTATGCAACGTTTAGAAAATGAAAACATTTCTAATTTTTTTTTCCCTGCTAAAACACTATTATGACAGGTGGTGCACACCTGTACTCCCAACAACTTCAGACGTTGAGGCAGGAGGATCACAAGTTCAAGGGCAGCCTGGGCAATGTAGTAGACCCTGTAGCACCAAACCAAACCAAACACTACTGTGAAAAATTCAAAGATAGCACTATATCTTCCCATCACTGCACATGCAGAGAGTCTGCCTGTCTGCAGTGGTGGGTGTCCTTCCAGACTTGTGCTAGGGCCCTGGAGTTCCCCAGGCTGGGGAACTGGGACTGTGTGAGGGACTCCTGGAACCCACAAAAGGAATATTGTGTAGTTCACTTAGCCTATATTTTAAGTCACACCATCTTAAATACATCCCGCAAATTTTATAACTATCCATGTAGCCTGTACCTCTAATGAAGCAGGAAGAGACAAAACCTAGACCTGGGGGCTGGGGATATAGCTCAGGTTGTAGAGTGCTTGACTTGCATGCACAGGGCCCTGGGTTCAATTCCCAACCCCACAAAACAAAAAATCTGGGCCTGTTGTTTTTATCTCACATAATATGCATGTTAATCCTGGTCCTCCAAGACAGGATTAACTATGTAGGGAAAATGGTGGAGGTAGAGTTGAGAGGGCCAGGAGAGTCTCCTACAGGTCATCAAAGTATGACCATGTGGAGGAGAGGGCAGGTGTTCTGAGGGCAGGAGTTGGGGAGCCTTTGTCTCCTAATATCATGGAGGACAACCCCTACCACAATTTCGGGTGGGAGGCAGTCCCAGAAACACTGGGTGTCCTGCCTGAGGTCACATAGTCTGGTGGAGACAGAGTCAGGAAGAAAGTTGCGATTCTCTTGTGCCTTGTTGCCTTAGTCACCCACCAGGCTGTTGACCAGAAAAGGATCCAGGCTCGGACAAGAAAACTGGCCTGGGAGGGTCCTAAGCAACACTTGCTCCCATTCTGGTCTGCAGGATAGGGTGGCCTGAGGTAGGGCTGCTTCTTACCTTGGAAGTCTCCAGAAAGGAACAAACAGTGCTTCTGGGAGGTCAAGGTGAGAGGTGAGACAGCTTCAGGTCAGCCCAGGCCCCTGTGTTCCTGCAGGGCAGTGATGTGTACTTGGGCACCGCCAACTGCCTTGCTAGGTGTTTGCTGAGAAATGCTTTAGCAGGAGAAAGATGAAGGAAACCAACCATGATGTAGAGATATTATTTCTCTCAGGGCAAGGAGATGACTGTAAAGTTTTAAAAATACATTTTTTCAGAATTGTCTATTTTTATAATTTTTAAAAATTTCTAATAAAATCATAAAACTTTTTTTTGGGGGGGCGATTAGTGGGAGAACCCAGGAGTGCCCTACAACTGAGCTACATCCCTTGTTCTTTTTATTTTTTATTTAGAGACAGGGTCTCACTGAGTTGCCCAGGCTGGCCTTGAACTTGTGATCCTCCTGTCTCAGCCACCTCAGTCAGTGAGATTACAGGTGTGCACCACCACACCCAGATGACAAAATATTTTTATTGGAAAAATTCAAGAGGATAAAGATACAAGGTGAAATGGTTATCACATTTTGTTGCCTTAAGCCTGGGCTTACTGAAACAGAGGAAAGAATAAAGGACCTAATTTACTCATGTGTATGGGAAGATATTCAGTTGCACATCTGCTGTGTGATAATGCCTGTAACCAGACTTTCTCAATCTCCCACCCCATCCCAGAGTTCTGCAACAAAGTTCTTCAGGGTCTTTTAATTCTAGGAGGGTTTTTTCCTTCTTTTTCTTGTTGGTGGGTACCAGGGATTGAAGTCAGGGGCACTCAACCACTGAGCCACATCCCCAGCCCTATTTTGTATTTTATTTAGAGACAGGGTCTCATTGAATTGCTTAGCCCTTCCCCATTGCTGAGGCTGGCTTTGAATTCGTGATCCTCCTGTCTCAGCCTCCGGAGCTGCTGGGATTACACGCATGCTCCACGGCATCTGGCTCTTTTTCTTTCTTTGAGACAAGATCTTGCTGTGCTGCCCAGGCTAGGATTGAACTCCTGGGCTCAAGTGATCCTTCTGCCTCATTTTCCCAAGTAGCTGGCACTACAGATGTTCACATTTTAAAAATTTTTCTTCCTTCTCCTCCCCCTCCTCCTCCCCTTCCTCCTCCTCCTTTTCAGGGTCTCACACATGCTAGGCAAGTACTCTGCTGCTAAGCTACATACCCAGCACCCCCTTTTAAAATATTTTTTCCTGTATTTTATTATTTTTTTCTTTTCCTAACCAGGAAAAAGTAATAGGATCTCACTAAGTTGCCCAGGCTGGCCTCGAACTTGTGATCCTCCTGCCTCAGCCCCCCAAGGAACTGGGATTACAAATCATATTTTCTTTTTAATGATGACTAAAAGAGTAATTTTCAAAAACTATTTGTAAACATGTGTTAACTTGCAGCTAGAATGTTTATAGAGTAAGTCTTTGGTTTCTATCTTTTTTTTTTAATATTTTTTAGTTGTTGATGGACCTTTATTTTTTATTTTATTTATTTAAAAAAATTCTTTTTGGTTGTTGATGGATCTTTATTTTATTCATTTATTATTTATATGTGGTGCTGAGGATCGAACCCAGGACCTCATGCATGCTAGGCAAGCGCTCTACCACTGAGCTACAGCCTCAGCCCCTATTTTTTATTTATTTTTATGTGGTGCTGAGGATCGAACCCAGGGCCTCACACATGCTAGGCAAGTGCTCTACCACTAAGCTACAACCCCAGCCCATGGTTTCTATCTTGAATTGAAGTCTTGCAGATATATTCTTGGGGGTCTTTAAAATTTTTTTCTTCTTCAAAGGAATCTGGATATTAATTGAGCAACAATGGCTTTACATTCGCATAGCTCCTGTTATTGAGAAGGCCTGTTAGCACCTGACGCCCCCTGCTGGAGAATCTAATTATATCTGATGGGTGGGGTGTGCATGCATACATGGGCGTACACACATGGGTGTGTGTGTGTGTACGTTTCGTGTGTACATATCTGCTGTGAGGTGGGCATATGTGTAGTGTGTGTGTGCTCAGAAATATGTGTGTGATTAAGTTACTACTTTGTGTGTAATGAGAAACCCTCCCCTGAGTTTCTCTTTTCTTTTTCCTTCTAAGGAAAGATAGTGGAGTGTGTCACACTTCTCTCTCAGGCCGGGGAGGGTGTTATTCTTTTTCTTTTTGGTACTGGAGATTGAACTCAAGGGCACTCGACCACTGAGCCACATCTCCAGCCCTATTTTGTGTTTTATGTAGAGACAGGGTCTCACTGAGTTGCTTAGCGCCTTGCCATTGCTGAGGCTGGCTTTGAACTCGCAATTCTCCTGTCTCAGCCTCCCTAAGTGCTGGGATTACAGGCTTGCACCACTGCGCCCAGCTGTGTGTATTATTCTTTTGTGTCTAGAGGAGCAGTGGGGCCTCTCTGTCCAACAGTGACAGGATTTCTTGGCTACTTTGAGGACAGAGGCCTCCCTGGGGTCCTGGCAGACCTGGGGGAAGCCATGTGGCACTAATATGGGCTTCACTCTGGGGACACTGCAGAGCCACATGCCCCCTAAAGGATTGGAGGGAAGAAAACATTGAAAGGGAGACTGTTTAACCAAGGACACTGGAACAACTGATTAACCATTTGGGAACAACTTAAATGAAATCTCTACCTCATTCTTTTTTTTTTTTTTTTTTAATATTTATTTTTTAGTTGTAGGCAGACAGAATATCTTTATTTTTTTATTTTTACGTGGTGCTGAGGATCGAACCCAGTGCCTCATGCATGCTAGGCGAGCACGCTACCACTGCGCCACAACCCCAGCCCCTCTACCTCATTCTTAATACTAAAATAAATTCCACAGGGTTCGAAGATCTAAGCATAAAAATTAAAATTATAAAAAACCAGAAAGAAAATGTAGGTGAATTGATTCCTCGTTGGAGGCTGGGAAGGCCCTGTGGAAGTAGAGTTCATCTAGTAGCTGTGGAGAAGAATGAAGTGGGCCTCATCAAAACTAGAAACTTCTGTGGGCAAAAATACCAATAAGAAAAACAGAACTGTCAAACTAAAAAAAGGGTATTTGCCACACACATGCCATACAAAGACTTATCTTTCTGAATTTGCGGAAGGCTCATATAAGTCATTACAAAATGAACAATCCTCTAGAAGAAACATAAAGGATGTGAACAGGCTATTCACAGAAAAAGAAAGACAAGTGTTCAAAAATTCTGTGAAGATTCTAATCCTTACTCAAAATTAAATAGGAATCTAAACAATCAGGTACTTTAAAAAAGTTTCTCAAGTTGTTAGAAACTAAAATGTTGATAATACTCAATATTGACAAGACTTAGGAAAATAGTCACCTTCACGCATGAACAGTCGTGATACAAATGTACAGGGCTTTTGAAGGGAGGCTTGGTAATAAATTCAAAGCACATGTCACTTTAAAAAAATAGGGTTAGGGGGCTGGGGCTGTAGCTCAGTGGTAGAGTGCTTGCCTAGCATGCGTGAGGCACTGGGTTCGACCCTCAGCACCACATATAAATAATAAATGAATAAAGTAAAGATCCATCAACAACTAAAAAAATATTTAAAAAAAAAATAGGGTTAGAAGCCGGGCATGGTGGCGCACGCCTGTAATCCCAGCACTTTGGGAGGTTGAGACAGGAGAATCATAAGTTCAAAGCCAGCCTCAGCAATGGCAAGGTGCTAAGTAACTCAGTGAGACTCTGTCTCTACATAAAACACAAAATAGGACTGGGGATGTGGCTCAGTGGTCGAGTGCCCCTGAGTTCAATCCCCGGTTCCCAAAAACAAAACAAAACAAAACAAAAAAATAGGGTTAGAATGTTACCAGTGACACAGAATAAGACAATCAGGTTCAAATTCTAACATTCTTCCTCACTTACATTCTTGGTCTTGCCCGGCACAGTGGCACATGCTTGTAATCGAAGCAACTTGGGAGGCTGAGGCAAGAGAATTCCAAGTTCAAGACCAATTTCAACAATTTCATGAAACCCTGTCTCAAAATGAAAAATAGAAAGGACTGGGGATATAGCTCAGGGGTAGAATGTCCCAGGTTTAATTCCCAGCACCAAACAAACAAAAAACCACCAAAACCCCCGCTTGGTCTTTACCCTACAGGATATAGATTCCCTGGTTCATAATATACTTTTAACTCCTTCTTTTCTGAGAAGAGACAAGTAAGCCTGGGTTTTATAAACTTATCCCTCCCCACTTTTTTTTGGAATGACTAAGAAGCTGTCAAGGAGAACTATATGACCAAACTGAAATAAAATTGTTTGCAGACCCTACTGAAGGGGTTGGTTTTCTGGCTTGGAGATCTTCCTACAATGGAATCAGACCCTACATGTTGGCCCAAATGCAGAGACTTGGGGGCCAAAAAAATAAAGTGGGTTGCTGGGGCAGGAGAGGGCAGTACCCAGCTAGATTTCCCGAAATCCACTTCTGCTCCATAAGCACACCAAAGTCAATGTGACTTCAGGTCACCTTTCCCACTCTTGCCTCCATTCATACTCATGAGAGGAAAGCGATTTCTGAGACAGCCCAGCATGGTTAAATGGATGAAGATGGGGTTTGTGGGAGATGCTGGGGCTGGAAGTGAGTAGCCCCAGCTCTGAGGGTGATCAGGTGCTCAGAAGGCCACCCTAGGAAGCACTCCTCCTGCTGACCATACCTTCAAGCTTTGGCTCTGTAGTGACAAATATTTCCCAGGTGTCTGCAGAGGGCCAGGTCTTGGCCTTACACAGATGTCCATGTGGGGCATCTCACCTTGAGCAAGAGTGCTCTGGAGCATCCTGATCCATGGTTGCGTTTAACCTTTGGAACAGTTACCACCATAGGGAGGGCTTCTGCTCTGGCTCAGGGTGAAAGAGGGGGAGGAGGAGGAGGTGGAGGAGGAGGAGGAGGAGGAGAAGGGGAAGGAGATGGAGACAGCCTTAGTGAGGTAAACATGCTCACAAGGTAACCTTGCAGTGGCTAACCAGAAGGGCCAATTTCCTCAATGACATGATTTCCTTATAATGAAGTCGCTAATAAAAGCTATAAGAACATACATTTTCCTCCCAGAAAAGTTCTTTGCATTTTGAAAGAGGAAAAGAGTAACCTGTAAATATCTCTTAAGGTGTTGGGGTTGTCAGTTTGCCAGAGACAAAGGGGATTCTTGTGGTGTTCTAGTGCTCCCTAGTGGTGGCTGGCAAGAGAAATAGACAGGGAAAAGGAGGGGGGAGCAGGAGGTAGGTGGGGCGCAGGGCTCTCAACCGAGGGGTTCTCTCAGGAACTTTTGGATATACTTCTATGACTTCTGGGGACATGTGGGTCAAAGTGCAATGGCACATTTCTCAGCAGCCACTGGAGAAAGGTCAGTCCCTACTCGGAGCTTGGGATGAAGGACACTTAGTGTGAGTTGGATATTGGCTCATTGGAGAGGGGCTTCCTGGCTCTCATTTATCCTCCAGCTTTTGCCATGAAGGAGTTGTACATTTTTATGCAGTAATATTTATCATAATTTTCCTTTATGATTCTCTGGTTATGTAAGTTTCTTGGAAAGGTTTTCCCGTCAAGTAAAGGCCATTTAAAACGTCTATGAGAAAGAGAGAGAGGGAGAGAGAAAGAGGAGAAAGGGAGGAAGCAAGGATACTGCAATTATTCAAGCTTCTTTCTTCAGTCTCAGTGTTGTTCTTTTGAATCTATTTTATGTTCTTTAGCAGCTGGGCGATGATTGGCTAACTTCCAGAGAGCTGAGCCAGAGCCACAGGGAGTGGTAAGAGTTGTTAAGGGGTCTCAATCAGGAAGGGGCTGCTTCCAGAAGTCAGTGAGGAGACCTCCCCTGCAACAAGTGTCACCCTCAGGCTGGGGACTCAGAGGAATCCAGCCTGGTACAGGCATGATATCACATGGGCAGGATATTTGGACTCAGAGCATGCTAGAGGTGTAACTCTGCTCTTCACTCTGCTCCTAGACAAGCAACTTAGCTTTCCTAAATCCTGGGATTTTCATTCATAAAACAGGAAAAAGAAGAGGAGTAAAATCACAACATCAGCGAGAGTTTGTACCTTCCAGGACTGTAATAAATGTTTGGGGGCTGGGGTTGTAGCTCAGTGGTAAGTTGCTCACCTAGCATGTATGAGGCACTGGGTTCCATCCTCAGCACCACATAAAAGTAAACAAACAGATAAACAAATAAATAAATAAATAAATAAAATAAAGTTATTGTGTCCATCTGCAACTAAAAAAATATTCAAAAAAAAGTTTTGTATTTCCCAGACATCAACTGCTTAGACCAAGGCCTACTTCATGGGAATAAGTCCTTCATTAACGTCACTTGCCATGGTGATCTGAGTTAAATGGCCTTGGGATGGGTCAATGGAAACAGGACTTTGAAGTCATTACATAAGCTTCTCAGATGGGGGCACTCTATCCTCTTTCTGGCATTGAACATTTCCCTTTCTGCTTCCTGCTGGGACTTCCACTGGCCCTTTCAGATGCAACCTTGGGAACATGCAGCTTCAGGCCTGAATTTTTTTTTTTTGTACTGAAGTTCAATCTAGGGGCGTTTTACCACTGAGCTGTATCTCCAGCTCTTTTAATTTTTTAAATTTTGAGACAGGATCTTGCTAAGTTGCTGAGGCTGGCATTGAACTGGCGATCCACTTGCCTCACTCTCCTGAGTCATTTGGATTAAAGGCACACACCACTACACCCAACTCAGGCCTGGATTTTATGAATGGGCACTGTAAGCTCAGTATTTAGGCCTATAGGACTTTTAAGGGTCTGCTTGAGACTGGGGAAAAAATTACTGGTGCCAAATTATGAAAGGAAAACTTTGAAATAAAAATTTAGAAGTGTTCTGTTAAATACCTATAAAACTTAACATTGTATCGACTTTATTAATCATTAAATGGTAGTACTCATAAAAATTTCATTACATTTGAAGACCATCATAGGTTTTTCTCACTTGGCAAGACATTCAACACATTGCTTAGAAGTAAAACAAGTGGTAAATTTGATGAGTTCCTTGTAGTCCAGTGATTCCAACAGCCAGATTTGTAAAAACCCTTTCAAAAAGTATGAGGCAAGAAAATTGTTTCATGTGGAATGTGGTATATTTCAGTATATTTGACCTAATGGAGTTAGATCCCAAAGACAAGAGTTTGGGGGTGTATGAAGATCTTATAATTCATTCAGGGGCCACCTCCCAGAGGGCAAGTCTGTCTGCAGAGCAGGTGAGGGAAACTAAGGTCCAGGCATAGCCACCTCCTGCCCTACCTTCCAAGGTGCCTAGCCCTGGTCCTCCAAGTGGTACCCAGTATTCCCCAGGAAAAGCAGCAGGCCTTCTTTAAATTTCATCTCCCAAATAGATCACACCAGTTTCCCAAGGTGTGATCAGTAAGCTACCTGCATCAGATTCTGCTGAGCCAGAATCTTGTGGGGAGGAGGATCTTCATTTTAGTAACCTTCTTCCCCTCTCCCCAAACTCCTATAGATGATTTGGATGCACACTTAAGTTTGTGAATTATCAGTCTGGGGTGTGTGTGTCCCAGGAGGAGGGCAAGAGATTCATGTTTTACTCAACCATTTGTCTATTTAGAGAAGTTTCCTAATATGAGTATAGTAATACATATACAGATTATAAATTATATGGAAATACATAAATTAGGATATACATTTAAAATTTTATTGCTGCTAGGGGTGCACAATCAAAAAAGTTTGGAGTTCAGAGCCAACTGCCTGGCTGTGCAATCTCTGCCATCAGTATTTGTGACACTGACTGAGGAGTCGGTCCTGCACACAGGCCCAGGAGGTGGAACTGGAACTAGAACACAGAGATGCACAGGACAGTCTTCCCCTTGGTACTAGCAAGGAAATTGCACCCTGCTCAGTGCCAGGTATACAGTTAGTGCTCAATAAATGGTCTCTGGGCAATGAATGGACCTGAATCCCAAAGTACCCGAAAATAGCAGTATGATGTCCATTCCATGCTAAAATGGGTAGTAACAGAGTTCCATCCCACAGAAAGAAGGCGTCTAGCCTCAGGGAAACTGAGGAAAATGTACCATTGAACTACTGAGAAGGGAACTGCTCCTGGCAAAACTCTCTGACTGGCTGGGTGGCTATATTAATAGGTTAATTCATCTGTTCCTTTATTCACTTAATAAATATATAGTATATCTACTGTCATTTTTGTCAGGTTTTTTTATTTGTTTGTTTGTTTTTTTGTTTTTTGGCACCAGGGATTGAACTCAGGGGTACTCGAACACTGAGCCACATCCCCAGCCCTATTTTGTGTTTTATGTAGAGGCAGGGTCTCACTGAGTTGCTTAGCGCCTCGCCGTGGCTGAGGCTGGCTTTGAACTCGCGATTCTCTTGTCTCAGCCTCCCAAAGTGCTGGGATTACAGGCGCATGCCACCACACCTGGCTTTAGTCAGGTTTTAAGTCATCATGATCAAAACACCTGACAAGAACAATATAGAGGAGGAAAAGTTTATTTTGGCTCATGGTTTCAGAGGTCTCAGTCTATAGTTTAGGGGGGCCCAGGTTGGCCTAGATGACCCCCGCTCTTGCCTGCGTGGTAGGGGCCAACCCTGTGGCTGTCTCTGGGTCAGCACTGAGGGGCCCAGGGAAGGAAGAAAGTGGACTCTCAGTCAAATATTTTATTATTTTATCAACCTGGAGACTTTTCAAGATTTGAACATAGCAGGGTAGGAGCTGTGAAGTTAGAAGGGGGAGAGGTGAACCACGGGGGGAAGATATGGGGCAAGGAACCATAGGAGCAGAGGGACAGCTAGAAGAGAGTGACGTGGATGGGGAGAAACAGAGAAGGAAGGGAGAGAAAGACAAAGGAACTGGTGGGGAGGGGGAAGGGCCTGGTAATGGTGAGAGAGAGTTCATGCTCAGAACAGCTTGAGGAAGGGGGACTAGGTGGGTGAAGGAAGAGGAGGAAGGGGTTCAGAGCTACTGCTGAAGGAATCCAGGCTCCTCCCTGGGTCCCTGCCTTGAGTCCTCCCTCCTACGCTCGCAGGCACCAGCAAGCGTAAGCACACCCACCCAGTCCTCAGAATCCACCACTGGGAGGGGGTTGCCACGGCGACAGGTACTGGAGCACCACCTTGTGAGTATTAATAGCTTCCATTGGAGCCACCAAAACAGTGACTTCATCCTTCCCTGGCAGGTTCCTCCTCCCTCCTCCCTTCCGGGATGGGGTGGGCTGCTTCCCTGGCCCGGCAGTGTCTTGGTGGAGATCTGTTCAAAGGCATGGGGTCCTGGGAGAAAGAGGGTACTGGTGTTCTTTGATCCTCTCATCACAGGAAAGGGTTTCTGGAGCACAGGACCTCTCAGAGGGGTGATGCCCAGCCTCTCTGGGCTGAGCCACATCTGCCTCTCCTGGGTCCCTGTCTGGCCAGAGACCTGCACCTAGTTGACACTTAACAGTGATGTCCCCTTCCCCAGTCCAGAGCTCTCTAGGAGTTTTACCAGGGAAAGGCTAGGGAAGAGCTTAGAGTGTGACACATAAGGGGCCATACACTCAGGTTTATGCCAGTGCAGGGGTGACACCTGCATGGCACTGAGGTTGGGTGTCCTACAGTTTGTGTCAGGGTGCCTTCCTTACCTCATCCCAGCCCCAGCTCTGTTGATTCTCCCAGATCTCCTCAATCTTCTTGGGTCAGGGGTCAGGGAACCTTTTGTCCTGCCCTCAGTTCCCTGCCTTTGTTCCTGATGTCTCTTACCTTCCTTTGGGGCTCCCTGGGATCAGGATGCCCTGAGGTGCAGAAGCTGGCATTGACTCTAGACTCTTCCTTCCCTTTGACCTTTACCTTTCCCCTGCTTTGCCCAGAGCCCCACGTTTGGATCACATGAGATATCCTTGCTTTCCTCATCCTTGGGGCTTCACACCCACCTCCATCCTCCTGTCCATGCCTCAGTGGCTCCTCTTTCCAGAAGGGAGATGTGAAACTACTCTAGGAAGGGCCTGCACTTTCCCCAGCCACCAATGGCAAATCCCAGCAAAGACCTTGCACTTCACACACTTGAGGGGAATTGATCTTCTCTATATAGAGTCCTCAAATTTATGCTGACTTGTAAAGGGTCTGATCCCAGCAGACTGTCATGGTGACTTCATTCAAGCACATTTCAGGGTCCATAGCAGTGTATGCACGCACACACATGTATGTGTGTGTGTGCTTGTTTAGAAGTGGGTGTACAAAATGCTTAGTAGCAAGTACACTTGTATAGCGTGGAGGTGTGTGTGAAAATGTGTGTACTGTTATTCAGAGCCCATGGATTTTTTGATGCATGAGTCGTCTGATGGGAGTGAAACTTGGGTAGATAGTGCCCCAAAATAAGGCAGCAGTCCCTGACCTGCTGTGTCCATTCTGCAGCTGGCTGTCATATGATCCTGCACACCCAAGATTCTGGCAGCTGGGGCCAGGGGCTCTTTCCTTCCAGACTCCAGAGAGTGCCTGTCACAGATATTTCTAGCTTGCCTGGAGATCCTGACATTTAAGGGTGTGCTGCCTTGAATGGGATGGGGGTGGAGGAGAAGGGAAGGAAAGTCATGTGAACAGGACACTTAGAGAAGCCCCCTTCCTTCAGGAAGTTTTCTTTGACTGCTATAGGCCACAAATCCCCCTCTCCTGACCTCTGACAACCACTCAGCTCGGAGTGGGTGGTTCTCTGATGGTTTGTCCCTGAGATCTGTTGCCAGGAGACCTGGTCTTATGGTTCTGCTATTAGTCAGGTAATGGGGTCTGCCTGGAATTCTTGCTCTGAGTCATTTCCATAGTGCCCCTGTGGATCAGATTGAGAGCAGAGTTCCTCATCTTGATTCCTTTGTTCAACCATCCATTCACCCTTGAGGGTTTTATACTCTGCCAGACCCTGAACCCGGTACTCGGGAAGCTATATTAGTTAGCACTACCTGGCCTCGCCCTGCCGTCCAAGGAGCTCAACGTTCTGGCGGTACTGTCTCTTGTTTTCTAGAACGAGTTCCACCTTTCGGTGAGAGAATAAGCCCAACCCCCGGAACCTCAGTCTGCACCAGATGTCTGATCCCGCGTCGCGCCAGGGACCCCGCATCGCCGAGGACTTGTGGCAGCTGGGAACGCGGCGCGCCCAAGGGCCACATCTGGCCGAGCGGGCGCGCGCGTGTCACTAAGACGCTCATTCACCAGCGCAGCTGTCACCATAACAACCGAAGCCCGGGAGTCCTGGCGACGGCTGGGGCGAGGGCGGGGGCGGCGGTCGCGGGAACGACCCGGTGCGGGCGGGAGCGCGGCGGCCTGGGGAGAACAACCGCTGCGGGAGCGCTCCGCCAGCCTCGCGCTCCGCCGAGCCCCGCTCCATGCAGACCCGCCGGCGGGAGGGCGTCACGCCAGTCGCCGCAGCGGCTGTCCCCGCGGGCGGGGACCGAGCCTGCAGCTAAGCAGCCGAGCCACCCAGCAGGCCGAGCCGCCGAGCGCCCGCGCGCAGAGCCCTGACTCTATGGCCCGGGGGCAGTGCGCCGAAGCCGCCGCGCCACCCACCGCCAGCCCGACCCCGAGCGCCAGCGGGAGAAAGAGCGGAGTGCCGGGAGCCGCTGGGCCTGACCCAGGGGCCCGCTCGCGGCCCCCGTCCCCACCGCGGGGAATGGGAGACAGGTAGCCGGCTCGCGCGAGGACACCCGCGGCGGGCAGGACCCGCCGAGGACCGCAAAACCCAGAGAGAGGGAGGAGAGGAGCGGCCCGCCCGCCCCCGGCCGCAGCCCCACCAGGGCCCTCCCCCGGCCGCGCGCACTCACGCGCGCACACACTTGCACACATTTTACCTCCGCTCCTGCCCAGCCTCGCCTGCGCCCAGCGAGAGCAGAACCTCCTGGGACCGGATGCCATGGGTAACAACTTCTCCAGTATCCCCGCTCTGCCCCGAGGAAACCCGAACCGGGCGCCGCGGGGCCACCCCCAAAACCTCAAAGGTAGGCTTCGCCGGTCGAGTGCATTCGGAGGACTGGGGCGCTGAGGGAGGGTAGAGAGATGGAGAGGTGTGGTTGGGAGGACCGGCAGGTGCCACCTGTTGTGTGCTTTTGGAGACGGGAGATGCACATCTGGCCATGGAGGTGGCCTGTGGAGTGGGGGCTACCAGTGGTGATGGTGAAAATCAGGGAGGAGGGCATTAGGTGGGGTCTGCGCAGTTCTCCCTGCCAGCACTGGAAGCAGTCACGGGAGTCCCCTCAGGGCCATGATGTTAGGCAGCATGAAGAGGTAGGGAAGGGCATTTGCCAGGTGGATAGGAGAGTGGAGAGAAGCTCAGGTGGTCCATCTGAGCTCAAGCGAGTCACAGAGATCTCCTTTTCATCTGCCTAGGGCTGGAGAGATCAGGCTGGAAGCACTAGTTGCATTTCTAATTAGAGGGTCTTAAGAATCCAAGACTAGAGGGGCCAGAGTTGATGCCTTGCTCCCGAGGTCCCCTAAAGCTATTGACTATGTGCATCCATTGAATCAGTTCCCCCAAAGACCAGATATCTAGTTGGAACCCTAGAAAAGAGGGGCTGGGATCCTTAAAACAGAGGGACATTTACCAGGAAAATCTTTGCTCTCTGTCCCTGGATCCACCCTGTACTCTCTAGGGGGGCCCTAGGCCCAGCCCCCAGCCCTGCAGCTTCCAAGGCCTTCTCTTGACCTTCAGAAGACACAGGGCCAGGTCCTCCCAGGCCCGCAGCCCCTGCTAATTCCCTTCAGGAAGCTGCTTTTCTGTCATCCTCAGAACAGCTGCACTTGTCCTGGACACACTGATGGCTAAAAGCCAGGAGGGGAAGCCTTTGGCTTTCACAAAAAAATACACCAAAAAACCCACTTCTTCAGTCCCCCAGGTTATGAGAAGGATAACAGTGCCCTTTAACACAAAGTGTTGAACTTTACAAAGAACTTTCACAAATATCTTTTCAGTGAGCACAGAAACCTCTGGGGGTAGTCAACAGAGCAGAGCTAATTGTGCCCATTTTATAGATGAGGAGAACCAAGGCTTGTTTTAGATTCCCAAGCCAGTGAGAGGCAGAGATAGGTTGTAGTGCCTTGTCTTCTGACTTGGAATTCTGTCTCCTCATCGCTGGACAGCTAACCTTGAAGACTGAGGGTGAGGAGAGACAGGACCACCATCTTACATTCTAACTCCAACTATCAGAACGTTAGTTCCCACTCAGCTCAGGAAAATCAGTGGGTCTCTTGTGTTTTGCTGAAAATTAACATGGTGATACATGTCCTGGTCCTTTTAAAAATGACATATTCATTGACCTTCTAATTCCATCTAGGGAACCGATTATAAGAAAATGGAGATGCAGGCAAACACTTAGAGCAGCAAGCTAGGATGTTCCTGGCAGTGTTATTTATAGTAGGAAAGCAACCTAATGCCCAGTGATCTTGGTGGAGCACATACAGGCACTAAAATTATATTTTTTAAAGAATATTTGATGACTTGGTAAGATGATCTCAGCACAAAGACTGGGTATGAAAATATGAAGATTGTATGATCCAAATTTTGTTGAAAAGAAATATGAATGAGAAGGAAAACCAATAAAACAATCAAAATCCCATAAGAAATGTTTCCAAAAGGTTAACAGTGGTTTCTTCTGGGTAATGGGATCATATAAGATTTTTTTTGTTCTTTTCTGGTTTATATTTTACTCTTTTCTAAGTTGTGTGCAATAAATATTATTTTTATTATTATTTTATATTAGTCATCACCAGATCTTTATTTTATTTTATTATTTTTATATGGTGCTGAGAATCAAACCCAGGGCCTCAACACATACTAGGCAAGTGCTCTACCACTGAGCTACAACTTCAGCCCATAAATATTATTATTTAAAAAAATTTTTTTTTTGCTGGGCACGGTGGCGCAAGCGGGTAATCCCAGCACTTAGGGAGGCTGAGACAGGAGAATCACGAGTTCAAAGCCAGCCTCAGCAACGGTGAGGCACTGAGCAACTCAGTGAGACCCTGTCTCTACATAAAAAAAAAAAACACAAAATAGGGCTGGGGATGTGGCTCAGTGGTCGAGTGCCCCTGAGTTCAATCTCCAGTACCAAAAAACAAAAAAGCCAAAAAAACCATTTTTTTTTAGTTGTAGATGGACACAATACCTTTACTTTATTTATTTATGTGGTGCTGAGGATCGGACCCAGGGCCTCACGCATGCAAGGCAAGCGCTCTGACACTGAGCCACAACCCCAGCCCCATAAATATTATTTTTATAATCAGAAATAAGCTATCAGTGTTAGCATGTCTAAAGACTTTCTGAGCATTGAAAACCGATTCCTAATGATAGAGGATTCTATAGACATTCAACTCAACCTCCCTTGCAGGCACAAAGAATGGGGGAAAAGGATAATGATTTGCCCAAATTACCTAGTGGGTTACTCAGGTGGCAAAGCTGGGTTCTGTCCATCAGGGGTGAGAAGTTTGCTGGGGACTGGAGAGTTGACTTGGTCCTTTAATACTCACGGAATTTCTCCCTAAGAAGGCCTTGTTCCTTTTTTTGACTCCGTGGAAGTCTAGAGGAGGCTCCAGGAGTTGTATCTCATTCTATCTAAAGTTTGTAATTGTGGGGATCACCTGAGGTCTCTGTGGCTAGGGTCTTTGAGAGAAGGAAAGAGCGGGTAGGAGAAGCTGTTCCACTTCCCTGTCCCCATTCACACATTTACTGGAGGTGATCATGGAAATTTCAATTCTGGGGCTGGGATTGTGGCTCAGTGGTAGAGCGCTTGCCTCGCATGCGTGAGGCCCTGGGTTCGATCCTCAGCACCACATATAAAGCAATAAAATAAAGACATTGCGTCCATCTACAACTAAAAAAATATTTAAAAAAAAAAAAAAGAAATTTCAGTTCTGCTCCTTTCAGTCTTGAAATAAGGAGAGAAAGTGCCCACGAAGGCCACCTATTGGTCTTTTCCACCCTTCATCTTGGGTCCATTGATCCTCCTTCTTAGCTTCACTTCTAGAGACCTGTTTCCCTCTCCGTACCCTATTAGAGCATCACCTTCATTCTGTAATTGTTTAGTGTTCATTCTAAATTCCTTTCTACTCAGATCAGCATTGACCTAGGTGTCTTCTCTGATCTATCAATGGTCAGCCGGAATTCCATTCTAATTGTATTGGCGTTGACCCGGGTAGAGCATGATTCTAACTCCCCTTCCAGAGTCCCGCTGGGAGTGCTTCTATACTCACACAGAATTCAGCTTTACTTCTTAGCACTGCCTGTCCAGAAATTTGCTAGGGGTGGAACAACTAGCTCTATTTTTCCTTTTTCTTCCGTAATTGCAATCTGTATTGATTCTTCACCATTTTAATTAAAGCAATTAGAGAGGACCTGGAATAGTAGGGGCCCTGGGACTGCAGTTCACAGATTGGTCCAGCTCTCAGACTAATGTGAAATGGAGTCGATCTTCACCTTTCAGGGATAGATTTTGGTTTTCCTGGAGACACAGGAAAGATTTTGGTTTTCCTGAATCACAGCAAATTTTGCTGTGATTTCCACTGGGGTCTGAAGATCGCTGGTCTTCAAGAGACTTGGAGGAAGTTTATGGTGTAGTTTAAGACCAACAGGCAGACTGAGGAGCTGCTGTATGCTGGGCTCAGAGGTGCATGGCATTGACACTTCCGGGCTTTCATGGGTTGAAGGTCTACTTGGAAAGGCAAGGCTGAAGAAGTGAATCGAACTGTGTGCTTGTGTAGGTGGACTGTTGAAAGGTGGAGGGAACTGCAGGAATTGGATGGTAAGGGATACAGAGAAGTCCTAGGGTGTGTGGGAAAGGGAGAGTTGGCCACCATGAGGGAGAGGGAACACTTGTGTGTATATATTATCAGTGAGGGACACAGCATGACTGAGGCAAGGGTTCATGCTTTATGGAGAAAACTACAGGGAATAAAGGTCTTGCCTCCTTGCCCAGCTTTTTCTGAGTATCTGCCTGCTTGGTGCCAAGTGTGGAGGGGCAGGCAACTAGGCAAGCCTTTGGGAGAGTAACTCAGCCCCAGTGTCACCAATGGGTGGGAATCGAGTGGGCTACTTTCCATCTTCTTCTTTTTTTTTTTTTTTTTTTTTTTTAATATTTTTT
>PVHX01027980.1:0-18698 GCA_004024805.1 Geosciurus inauris | reverse complement strand
TGTATGTGTTTGGCTCCTTTATCTAGTATAAGGTAACTGTATGTAAGTGGGTTTGTCTCTGTGTCTTCTATTCTATACCATTGGTCTACATGTCTATTTTGATGCCAGTACCATGCCGTTTTTGTTACTATAGCTTTGTAGTATAATCTGAAGTCAGGTATTGTGATGCCTCCTGCTTCACTCTTCTTGCTAAGGATTTCTTTGGCTATTCTGGGTCTCTTATTCTTCCAAATGAATTTCATGATTGCCTTTTCTATTTCTATAAGGAGTGACATTGGGATTCTGATTTATTGAGGAAAGGACTTCAATAAAAAATGAATTCAATGCTTTTGTAAATCTGTACTTGTTTTAGAAAGAGGCATTATAAGGGATAAGGAAGTAGTCCAGTCTTAGAAGTTGCAATAGAGCTCAATATGAAAATGGCAATCATTCAGATTTTGGGGAGAACTTGAAAGAAGTTAATAGACCAAAAAAGTCCCTTATTTTCTTATGGAAATTTTTCAAATGTATTTTTTTAAAATTGATCCAGAGAGATATATATCCATGCTTGAATCTTGATCTCAAGCTTTTAGAGAACTAAAGCATGGTCATTTCATATTTTTTCTTAAATATTATTTTTAAAATGCAGTTTTTTAACTACAATGACAAGATATACTATTATGGAAATTTCATGGATTTTCAAAATTAAACAATATGCTGATTTTCTTTCAAAAGAGAAATATACAGATTGTGGCCTGCCCTTACAGATTAAGCATCATGAATAAAAGATGTCATTGAATACCAGAGAGACATTCATTAGCCTCACCACCCTGGATCTAAATTACAACATCAAGTATGGCCAAATGCTATAAGTTTGATGTCACTAAGGATGCAACATTGATTTATCAAACTACTTTGTCTGAAGGGAATGAAGGATGGTTATACCACTTTCCTAGGCCAAAGGGAAATAGGAGGAGTTAGGAATCAAAAAATATCTCCTTTGCTCACAATAATTCAGATGAGGATGAATTTTGAAGGAAAGTAGAATAATATATGTAAAATTACAGAGACAAAATTTGAACTTAAGATATATTTGGTGAATGTGTTAGTCAGCTTTCCATTACTATAACATATACCTGAGATAATCAACTTATGAAGAGAAAAGGTTTATTTTGGCTAATAGTTTAAAAAATTCCAGTCTATACTTTTAAAAAAAATTTTTTTTATTGCTTTGGCTGAGGTAGCCTATTATGACGGAAGTGCAAGTGGTTAGGAAGCAAGAGATTGAAGAGGGTCCTACTATGCTCTTCAAGGGCACATCTCAAATGACCTCTCACTAGATTCCACTTCTTAAATGTTCTGCAATTTTGCAATAACACCATCCTGGGGACCAAGCCTTTAACACATAGATATTTGGGAGACATTTAAGATCTGAACTATACCAGGGCATTTCCCCTCATAATCTTTTAAAACTGCAATTCTTTTAAACTGACTGTATCCTTTGAAATGTAAGATAGCCTCCTTGCTGTGGTCTGAATGTTTATGCACCCCCACCAAATGCATGCATTGAAATCTAATCACCAGTGTGATGGTATCACAAGGTGGCACCTAAGGGAGGTGATTAGGTCATGAGGCTTTTGATCTTATAATATTAGTGTCTTTATAAAAGGAAACACAGAGTCACCCTTCTCATCCATAGTAAGAATGTATCATTTATAAATAGGAAATTGACTCTGATTAGGCACCAAATTTGTTGGCACCTTGATCTTAGACTTTCTAGTCTTCAGACAGTGAGAATTAATTTTTTTTTTAATAAGCCACTCAGTCTATGGTATTTTGTGACAGCAGCCTAAACACTAATATTTTTTGTTGTTTTTGTTTTTGCCATGAGGAAATGAGATGTTAGCATTTTGCAAAAATGGGAGATTTTCTAAGATTAGGATAAATTTTCAACCTATGGTCAGAAACTCAATTTTTATGAGTATGACATAAATGTGATAAAATGCACGTTTCTCTATAAATACTTTAAGTAATTCTTTTTTTTTAACGGTAGCATGTTTTTCTTTGTTCTTTTTAGACTTCTTTAACTCTTAACATTCTGGTCTTTAGAATGTATGCTTGAATAAAACATGAAAACTTGAAATCATAGATGTATACATAGATGTTTTTACATCTGTGCTTCAAGTAAATATTCAATATTTATAATTCTAAAGTATTTAAAATTATAAAATAATATTTTTCATGATAAATGTTTGAAATACAGATAAACAAAAATTAAAGAGTCATCTGTAATCTTACTTCACAGAGAACTTAAAACTTTGGAATTTATTATTTAAGAATTTTAATTTCTACATATGATCATATCAACTAAAATAGTGGGAATTAGGTGTCATTTCCTTTGGTATTTTTCTTTCCAGTATGTATTTATAGAATGTTAAATGATGATGGTAATGATGATCGTTACACAACTCCTTGCTTTAAAAGTGCTACTTTGTAACATTTTATCAGTAAGCACAATGTCAATGATTGAAATAATATACAGAGTCATTAACAAGTTAATGCATCTTCTTCCTTAATTTATTAAGACTATTTTTGGAGCAGAAGATATTGGTACCTCTAGAGATTATGTATATTTTCTTATTTTGTCAATTAAATGATATTAAAAGACTTTATTTTGATATTGATATTTAACTTATCACACGCTATTACTATATTACTATAGCTTGGACCTAGAATGTCCCTTAGAGACCCACATGTTAACATCTTGGTTCCCAACTTGGTACTCTTGGGATACGGTGAAAACTTCAAAAGGTAGGGCTAGTGGGAGGTTGTGGGTTATTGTGGGTATGCCCTTGAGGGATATTGTGGGATCCAGGTTCTTGCTATTTCTCTGTTTTTTTTTTTTTTTCACTTCCTGGCCATCTGATGAGCTTTACTTATTAAATTTCTGCCATGCTATGCTGCCCCCCTACCTGAAGCCTAAAAGGAATGCAATCAATCAACCATAGACTGAAATCACTAAAATTGTGAGTCAAAACAAACCTTTTCTCTTAGTAAGTTGACTCTCTCAGGCATTTGTTATAGTGATGGAAAACTGCCTAGCACACACATGTAACTGTATAGATAGAGATAAAGATATATTTCAAGGACTTAAAAAGAAAAGCAGCTGTCTCCTCCTAGAGTTCTTTCCTTCCTTGAGGTCTCTGCCTTAGAGATATTTATTCTGAACCAATTTCGTTCAAAATACACATGACATTTATTGTCATATTTCTGTGGTTTGTCTTTTAACTTTCTTACAGATATCTTTAAATGATCGGAATATATGTTAACATATCATATGTATATATGTGTGTATTTAATTCTGGCCTTTCTTTTATTTTTCTGTTAATATATTGATCTATCCTAATGCTAATATCACATTGTACTGATTAATGTAAATTAATCATAAATGAGGTAGTCCATGCCCAACAATTTCTTCATCAGGATTGTTTTGAATACATATATTGAAAAAAATACACACACACACACACACACACATATTTGGTACTCAAGGTTGAACCAGGGATGCTTAACCACTGAGCCACATTCCCAGCCCTTTTTAATATTTTATTTAAAGACAGGGTCTCACTGAGTTGCTTGGAGCCTCTCACTACATTGCTAAGGCTGACTTTGAACTCAAGATCCTCCTGCTTCAGCTTCCCGAGTAGATGGTATTACAGGCATGTGTCACCATGCTCAGCTTGTTTTGACTATATTTGATTGATTCTTTCCATATAAATTTACAAATCAAAGTTTCAAATTTTACTGGAATTTTCAAATCTTTCTGGGATTGTGATACCACTAGTGCTCAGTCTTTAGAGAATTGAACTCTTAAAAAAATTGAACTTTTTCACCCTTGAATATGATATAGCTTTCTATTTATCTTTTAAAAGTTTCTCTCAGTTATATTTTATAGAAGGCTTACATCTTTGTGTTGTTGTTGTTAAATTTCTTCTGAAGTGTTCCAGGGTACATCCTATCTCCTAGAATTTGTACTTTGAGTCTCTGAACCTCAGACTCAGAATGTGACCATATTTGGAGATAAGACCTTTAAAAGGTAATGAGGTTAAACTGAAGCTATTAAGATGGGCCTTAATCCAATCTGACTGGTGTCCTTATAAAAGGAAATTTGCACACAGAAAGGCACCAGACACGTGCATGCAGAGAGGGATGATGATCTGAACACACTGGGAGAAAGCAGCTGTTTGCAAGTTTCCTTTGATTTAATTCCCCATCTAGTCACCATCTATTCACTCTTTTCACAAATTTTTAACATTTAATAATATTTGTTTTACTATTCTTTTCTGCTAATTGCAATATCTGGGTCATCTATGGGTTCTGATCCTATTCACATTTTTTATCATTATTGAGTCATATTGAGAATGTTACATTGTCAAATCTTTGTCTTATGTTGTAATTTCCAAAATAATATTGGGTTTGTTTTTGAAGGTAGAAAATGACACCAGTCAGCAACTAAATAGGCTAAAAATTGGATGATTAAGAACTGCCTGAAAGCTGATTTTTGCCAGCATGCAAAGCTTCATATTGCTGTTTTTGATGATGGATTAATAAATTGTATGAACTGATATATGTGTTGATTTTGTTATCAATTAGTTGTATATATTTTACATACAACATAAACAGTAGCTTTTTGGACTTTTATTTTTATTTTTGGTGGTAGTAGGAATTGAACCCAGGGCCTTGTGCATGCAAGGCAAGCACTCTACCAACTGAGCTATATTCCCAGCAAACAGTAGCTTTTTAAAATGTGTTTTTTAAAAATGTAGGTTTCTTCTTTTTCTTTCTTTTTGAAACTGAGGCATACTCACAGTAGAAATGGTGGGATTCTTAGAAATGTTCTTGTAGAAATATAAAATCTGTGTGACCCCACGAACAGAAAGTTGCATTAGAGCATTAATACACAGAGTTGGACCCTGGGGCCATCTTTTTTGAGCATCATTGATATCTGGCTTCTGGCTTTGGCAGATTGAGAGTTTTTTTGGTCAAGCAAATTTGATTTTTAAAAAAATTTAAAATTTTAGTTCTTAGATAGCCAGTCTCTCTCTTCAGTAGGAGCTGGACAATGTGAGGCTCAGTAATTCATACTTGCCAATGCATGGAGAAAGCCCAGCATATGGGAAGAGCATTGATAAGCTATTGAGAGATTAAGCAGAGAGGAGAAGGGAGGCAGGGGAGAGACTCCTGGCAGCACCTGGATTAATTTTTCTGGTGTTTCCTGAAGCCCAGAGCTTTTTGTGTTCCTATGAAATCACATAAAATAGCCTACTACCGAATTACTTAATTCTTCATTTTGCTTAGTCACCCAAGAATTTGGACACAGACATCAACTGTATCTAGAAACCATTATTAACACTTGGTTGGGTAAATATAATACATTTTGTGCATTACATTCTCTATCTTATTTTTAAAGCATGGAATTATATCCTAAACTTTTAAAGTGATTGAGCATACTTTATGGTGTAGTTTTATTGAATGAGTATGCCATCATACAGCTCTCTCACAATTTATTGGATTATTTTATCGAAGAAAACTTAGTTTACTTTACCCACATTATTTTTATGTGTTTAATATTTATTTCTTAAATATGTTTATACATAAGTAAGGGAAAATTCATGGCATTTAGTAAATTTGATTTATTTTTGTTTGTTTCTGAGAATTCACAATGTGCCAAACCACCATTTAACATGGGAAAAAGTATATGGGAGCATATAACATTTTTTTTGTTTTCAAGGTATCTATACGATGATTAAGAAAGACTTTTACACAAGATAATTCATGAAATCTAAGGGAATATATTTAAGTTTAAACCTGTGATACACAGAGGAAACCAGAAAAGAATGCTGAGAGAGGCTGGTCCACTGTTTCACATGTACTTTAGGAGCAATGTACAAATACTTAAAATATATCAATCTGCACCAGTAGTATGACTGAGCTACTGTCAAAATACAAATATGACCTTAGACCCAACTATAGAAACACGACTTAGTACAACGTGACACCTTATTTTCAGTGGGGCATTTGCAGACTAGCTCTCACCCAGATGTGAAGAATCTGGGAACCACACCACACAGGAAGTAACGGAGAAAGCTTACTCTGGGAAAAAGGAAGCTTAAACTGGACCAGAGGCATCAGCAGGAAGTAGAAGGCTTTCCTCCCACCCCAATTTCAATCATTAACTACTCACAGGGAAGTCTGGGTACTTTTAAAACAAACTTTGTATTATTATTGTTTGTCTTATGGTCACAAGAGGTGTCTTGAGAAGCATGGGGATTTTTAGTCCTTTCACACTTGGCATTAAAGCTGAAGCTCCATAGCTCAGTGAAGAATGGGTCAGCTCAAGAGAGTCCTCCTGTTTTTATTTCCATCTTAACAGATGTTTTATTCAGCTTTCTTGCTGTTGTGACCAAAAGACTCGACAAGAACAATTTTAGAGGAGGAAAAGTTTATTTGGGGGCTCATGGTTTCAGGGGGCTCATGGTTTCAGAGGTCTCAGTCCATAAGCAACTGGCTCCATTCTTTGGGGCCTGAGGTGAGGCAGAACATCAGGGTGGAAGGGTATGGAGGAGGAAAACAGCTGGGAACATTGAACCAGGAAGCAGAGAGAGAGGAGTGGGGAGAAAGAGAGAGAGAGAGAGCTCCATTCTTCAGAGACAGAATATAAACTTCAGAGGCAGAGTCCCAATGACCCACCTCCTCCAGCCACACCCCACCTGCCTGCAGTTTCCACTCAGTAAATACCTATCAGGGGATTAATGTACTGATTATGTTAAGGCTCTCATAGCCCACTCATTCCACCTGTAACTTCTCATGAATTGCTTCACACTTGAACTTCTGAGGGATACCTCATATCTAAACCATGACAACAAAAGTTAGGCTCAAAGCTCAAAAAAGTGATTTATTATGTAGTATATTTTTCCATTGATATGTCTGTAACACTTTTCAAGGTAAAATATAATATAATATAATATAATTCCAGGAATTTGGTTGGACCACATAATCCAGCAATCTGGAAGTACAGGACATGTAAAGTTCATCTGATATTGATGCTAGTAAGATAACCAAGACATTCTATTTCAGAATTTACAGGTTAAATTGAGATATTTTTAAGGGGTCAGTGTTTTAGAAAAAATAAACAGAATGAAAAAATGAATAACCACAGAAAAGTGATTTGCAGGGTCAAAGTTTTGATTATCGTGGGATAAAATAAATATTTGGGCTCAGGATAGAAGGATCTGAGGCTAGAACATGTTTCAGAATGCTCCTTGGAGTTGCACTTAGTCCTTTACTCCCTGGATAAATGAGCAAAGGTGCTGCTGCTTGAGTTTGCTGAAAGTTTAGGAGGGATTAACTTGCATAAAGCTAAGAGAAAAGATAGCATGTGTGTGAGATGTGCCAGGGTGGAATACAGAATCGCTCATGGAGAGGCTGGATCCAAGATTGAGTTTTCTAGTCTACAGATTACTTGGCAGTTCCTAGAAAGCTAATAGACGTTTATCTTTATCTAATCCATTTTCAAATATGAGCAACCAATGTTGTCTTCCTTACTTCTTCATTTATTTATTTTTGACTGATATATTTAGATATTGTCTTTTCCTAGTCTTAAAACGAGTGGGTTGATTCCTTTGGTGCGTTTGTGTAGAATACCATGAGTGTTAGATTCCTGTTACTAGAATGATTATCTGTGATATTTAACTTATAAAGAAAAATGGTTTGTTTGGGCTCACAGTTTTGGAGGTGTTAGATTCTGATCAGTTGGTCCTGATGCTTTCAGGCTGAGGTAAGCCAGTACGTTATGGTAGGAAGCGTGTGGTAGAATCAAACCTATCACTTCACGGCCAGGAAGCAAGAGGGAGGACGAGGAAATGGCTGGAATTTACCCCATGCCCTTCAAGGTCATGTTCCAATGGCCTAACCGCCATAGACTCCAACTCTTACAGGTTCTATCACCTTTCAACAGTGCTTCCCTGGGAACCAAGCTTCCAATGCAGTGGGTCTTTGGGTCTCCAACATAGCACCATGTCTCAGAGTGTAAGCTTTGTATGAAATCCAGCAAAAATTTTGTCTTGATGGAGTGGTCAAGAAGTTGGGATCAACTATCAAACTTCAAGCTTGCTGACAGCTGGTTATATTTCAATGGGACACCTAATTTAAATGGTCAGAGAAATTTTAAAAATTACATATTCCATAACAGTCAAAGTGTAACATCCTGAAATATTATATTCATGAAGATTATTCGGAGCTGTAACTCCCCAGTTCTTTGTGAGTTTCCTACGATCTCACTCTGTCCCCATATCACTATCTACCTAGTATTCCACTATGTCATTCTTTGGTAACCTGGTATCTTCTAACCCCTTGCTGCTCTGAGTGTATTTTTTTTTAAAATATTTTTTTTAGTTGTAGATGGACACAAAATCTTTGTTTTATTTATTTATTTTTATGTGGTGCTGAGGATCAAACCCAGTGCCTCACACATGCAAGGCAAGTGCTCTACCACTGAGCCACAATTCCAGCCCCTGTATTTTTTTAAAAATATTTTTAGTTGGAGATGAACACAATACCTTTATTTATTTATTTTTATGTGGTGCTGAGGATCAAACCCAGTGCCTCACACATGCTAGGCAAGCACGCTACCACTGAGCCACAACCCTAACCCTCTAAGTGTATTTCGTAGAAAAGAAAACTGACATCATCTGGCATCTTGTTAAAAAAATGCAAAATCTCAGGCTTCACCAAGACCAATTGAATCCAGATTTTCATTTTAGAAAGATACCAAGGTGATTTACATGCCCATTAAAATTTGAGAAACACTGTCCTGGCCTGTATCCATTCTTAGGCCATTTCCCTGATGCTCATAATAAGTGGATCATAGTCATCCAATAATTTCCTTTCTTGTCTGACTTTCAGATACAATACACTCTCAGACACATTCCTTCAGAATGAAGGAAACGTGCATCTATTCAAAAGACAAACAATATGTCTTAATTTGTCTTCTGCTGCTATAATAGAATGTCACAAATGAGGTAAATTATAAATAAGAGAAGTTCATTTGAGCCATTGTTCTGGAAGCTGGGAACTCTATGACCAAGGGTCTACATTTGGAGAGAGCCAGGTTGTGTGATAATAGGTGGAAAGTATCACTTCATAAGAGAGCACACAAGAGAGGAAAAGGAGGCTGAACCCTCCTTTTATAGTTAACCCCTTCCCATGACAACCACTTTAATCCACTCATGAAGGTGGCTCCCTATGACCTAATCAATCATCTCTTCATGGTGGTACCACCTCCTCAAACCATCACAATGGCAATTAAATTTCAGTATGAATTTTGGAGGGGACATTCAAACTATAGGAAAGAATGGGCCACTCATCCTGTGATGTGCACCAGGTCAGGGCTAGAAATATAGTGACAGGGATGTAATTCCAAAGACAACTTTTGGGGCAGGTTACTTCACAAATCCTCCGTTTTTCTGGAGTCATCATTTCCTTTAATAAGCAAACTAAATAATGTGGACTCTACATTATATTACTATACATAGTCAGGTGCCTTTCTTGATATTTCTAAGGATGCTAAGAGTGATTCGTTGTTTTTCTCCAAAAGCTGTCGCAAGACCTGTTAGTCACTTCCTTTGTTAGAGCCCAGGTCCACAGCTGCATGGCCACTGCTTCACCCTACATGAAGTTCACAGACAAAGTTGCTTCTTCCCCAAGGATCACTAACACAAGGTCACTGTATATAAAATATTTTTATCAAAGGCTTAGGGATAATAGAGAAAAATTATAGAATAGACAAGCAAACAATAGGGTATCCAAAAATCTCCAAACCGTTCTCACATGGAATCCCCTCTTGGTAACCTCTACTCTTGGACTTGGCCTATTACCATATTGCTATGGTACAATTACCATGGAATTAATTTCCTTCCCCTACTTCTCATCTCCCAAAGACTCCAAAATCCTGACTTTTCCTGTATTCCTCCAAAATTGCTCAAGAAAAGCTGAGATTTTATAGTATTATAAAAAGAAGCAAAAACAAAATTTCTGTCTCAGGAAGGTACTTCCTTATTGTATGAAGTGGACCAATACATCTCTTTATTGATAATTTTTCAGAACAAAAGACTTATTTTTCCTAAATAAAAAAATTCAGTCCCCTTTGGACTCCAGATGAATTATATAGCTTCATCAAATAGTTTTAAAAATGCAGTATTTTTTTTCCATTGACTCAGAGAATTATTTGTCAGTTTAAAAAAACTGTGGAGAAGGAAATCAAAGCGTGAAAGTTGTTAAGAGTTGGAATACAGGCTCCTTGGCCAGGTTGTGGACAGCTGGAGATGGACCCTTTAAACAAGCCAGACCTCAGGATCTTTGCCCTCCCACACTCCCTCTACCTGGAATGCTCTTTCCCTATTCCACTTCTTGGCTCATCTTCTTTTAAGATCTCTGCTTGAAAATTACCCTTTAAGCATGTCTTCTCTTGACCAATCTATCTTCAATATCAGCCAACCCATAGCAATGCTTTTCTCCGTTCCTGGCTTTATACTTTTCCATTGCATTTATGAACAGCCAACCTAAGTAGATACTATTTATCTCCCTGGACATAAGCTCCAGGACAGAAGGATGTTTGACTACCCTTTTCACTTCTGCATCTCCCACATCTATAACAGTCTCTGGCACAGAACAGATTCTCAACAAATGTTGTTGATTAAATGAATGAATAATAAGTACTGTTGATCCCTCTCACTTAAGTAAGGTCTGTTATTCCTGGAGCCTACATTTAATTTTTTAAAGACCACCTGACCAGCAGGGGGCAGGAGAGTGATACTGCATGTGGTGGGTGTGAGGGATGGGTATCTGGCTGGGGACCCAGAGGAGAGGTTAGAAATGGGGGTGGGGGTCGGGGATTAGAGAGAGCTCCACTCTGTCGTTCTAGTGAAGCCATAGGATCCATGTGGCAGGTTCTATGTACTGTGCAATTGGATTTTTTTATAAGATTTTTTTAAACCTTTATTTTATTTATTTATGTATTTTTATGTGGTGCTGAGGATAGAACCCAGTGCCTCACATGTACAAGGCAAGCGCTCTACCACTGAGCCACAATCCCAGCCCTGTGCAATTAGATTTTAAAGCAACTGGGCAAATCTTTAATGATAGGTATAAACATCTCTTTCAGGAAGGGGCTGGAATCTGAAGGGGCCTGAAGCCTCAGGTCCAGTGTAGTCCCTGCTGTAGCTTTTCCCTCAGTTCCTTGGGCTTGTCCTCTGTCCTAACTTTTTGTTTATCTTATTTTTTCTTGCAAATTTCAGACGTCCCTTAAAAATGTTACTGAGCGGTGTTGCTGCTTTCCACTCTCACATTGGTAGTTGAAGTAGGACCAGCAGATGACAGATAGCTCTTAGGTACAAGTTGAAAGCCAAGACAAGTTTATCTGTGCTTTACACATGAGAGAGATCCACAGACGAGCTTCCCTTCTGGGAACAAATGTAGAAGTCTGAGCAGGAGTTTTTAAAAATGCTGTTGCAAAGGCAACTCATTCTGAAACCAACATTCTGAACCAACTGAGCTGTTTTTTGTTTTGTTCTGTTTGTTTTGTTTTTTGGAAGAGGGCTGGGGATTGAACCCAGGGGCTTAACCACTAAGCCTCATCCTCAACCCTTTTTCAATTTTTAAATTTTGAGACAGGTTCTCACTAAGTTGTTTAGGGTCTTGCTAAGTTGCTGAGGCTGGCTTTGAACTGGTGATCCTCCTGCCCCAGTCTTCTGAACCTGTGGGATTATAGGCATGTGCCACTGTGTCCAGCCCTATGTTTTTTAAATCCCCTTCTCTTTCTTGTCTGAAGGTGCACATTGAGAATAGACACAGACCCAGTATTCCCAAACACACCCAAAAGGTGATCAGGCTGTTAATATCCAAGTGACAATTCTTTAGGTAGGTATGTCAAGACTAAATATTTTCTCAAAGCTAACTGATTAAAATCAACAGAACAAGCTGGCAGATGCAGACAGGATTCGACACATTTCTCAATACCAATGATCAGGTACATCCATGCCCTTGGGTTCACTTTCCCTTAGGAGTCTAAGAAGCAAGGAGATGTGAGCAAAAGGAAGTCCCAGGAAACCATAGCTCTTATTCCCATTTACATCAAATATCATCAGGAGTCAAATCAAGTGAGCCCCATGGTACATGCTTGTAGTCCCAGCTACTTAGGAAGCTGAGGCCGGAGAATCCTGAGTTCAAGACCAGACTGAGCAACTGAGTGAGACCTTGTCTCAAAAAATTAAAAGATAAAGTGAGCCTCTAACTACTCTTACTGAGACAAAGTGTTACTTTATCAGTAACCAAATTGTTCCACTGGGATGTGCTTAATTTCCTGTATTTCCTAGAAGAAAGATGGCAAAAAACGAATTGGAAATACTGCTCTGTACACGAGCTTCATTTTGCACTAAGCAAAGGAGCAAAACCTGCTTTCTTCCAGAGCCACGAGGGAGCAAATCTGGGTTCATGCTCCCACCACCTGCAAGACACATTGATTTCACCCTTCAATAGATGACATGGGAAGACTAATGGAGAAATGACAGGAAAGACTAGTGTCCTACAGGAGAGGGAGGGATTTATGTGTTTTCAGAATGTACCTGGGATTGTTCCATAATCATTTATGAAAGATTAAAAACGACTGAGCATGGAGAGGCACTTCTCTGTATTCAAGTCATTCTTTGTGATTTAGAACTCTGGCTCCTAATCAGATAATTAATATTGACAGTAGATGTGATATTTTTGGAAAATTTTAACCTTCACGAGAAGACTGTGTGTGTGTGTGTGTGTGTGTAATCAGATGATAATTTAATAATTGATTACATCACTTGTATGCAATAAATTATGCAAGGGGTCATTTGTTTTGCATACATCGCTCAGC
The DNA here is from genome assembly GCA_004024805.1 of Geosciurus inauris. NCBI lineage: Eukaryota > Metazoa > Chordata > Mammalia > Rodentia > Sciuridae > Geosciurus > Geosciurus inauris. Next base: position 5,758 of record PVHX01027980.1, on the reverse strand, counting down.
GAGGCCTTGCAATACTCCCCTGAGGAAGGTATTATTATTTCTCTTTTGGAGACCAGGGAGTGAAGTTTCTGTGAGGCTGAGGGCCACCCAACTAGCAGGGTAGGACCAGGTTACCTGATGCACAACCTTCTAACTATCCCATTAAATATTCTGTACCTATCCACATATCCACAATTTATTCAGTTCATCCATGTTACAAATTTTTAAACAAATGATGGGGTCACATATATAACAGTGACCATCTTAATCATCTTTCAGCATGTAATTCAGTAGTGTATTTGTGTTGTTGAACAACTGACCTCCAGAACTTTTTCATCTTTTCTATAACCTATGCCCATATACCCTGCACCCTATACTGTGTACTTCTCTGAAACTCTATACCCATTAAACAGTTTATCATTTCTCCCTCCCCTAATACTTCTGGCAACCATTATCTTATTTACTGTTTTTATGAATTTGATACTTTAAATACTTTAGATGCTTCATATAAAGGGAATCAGGCAGAAATTGTCTTTTTGTGACCAACTTATTTCCCTTCCATCGTATCCTGATGGTTCATTTATGTTGTAACTTTTGTCTTAATTTCTTTTTATTGGCTGCATAATATCTCATTCTATATGTTTACCACATTTTTTTTAGCCATTCATCCATCGATGGACACTTTTGTTGCTTCTACTTTTGGCTGTTGTGAATAATGCTGCTATAAAGGTGGCCATGCAATACCTCCTTGAGACCCCACTTTCGATTCTTTGGCATATATACCTAGAAGTGGAATTGTTGGATGGTGTGGTTCTATTTTGATTCTATATCTAATATTTAAGGAACCATGATATTGTTCCACAGTGGCCGAATCATTTTATATTCCCACTAGTAATACACAAGGGTTATAATTTCTTACGTCTTTGCCAATACTTGCTACTTTCTTTTTAAAAAACTACTTTATTAAAATGCTGAGCTTAGGGCTGAGATTGTGGTTCAGTGGTAGAGCGCTTACCTTGCATGCGGGAGGCACTGGGTTTGATTCTCAGCACCACATAAAAATAAATAAATAAAATACAGATATTTGTGTCCATCTATAACTAAAAAAAATTTTAAAAAATGCTGAGCTTATGCCGCATGTGTTATTTTTGTGTCCCTGCCAGTTCCAAGTGTGATCACCTCTGCAGCTATGTCTTATCTTAACATCCTTGCATGATTAAAATCAAGCAAAGGGTGGAATTCCATCTTTAAAAACAGAACAGGCATTCTGGACAACCTCTTCTTGGCAGTTGAACCTGGACAACATATATACAGCATGACAGGGGAAGTTCTCACTCTGCATTATGCGAAACGGGCAGCCAGATATCAGTTATTGCAGAAGTTAAGCAAGACAAAATTTTAACAAATGGTTTAAACTATTTTCTTGAGAGAGTTTCGCCACTGCCACGGATCTCGAATAGCCTCCTGATCAGTCATCTGGAACAATTTCTCGCATAAAGGATGAACTTGGCTTCCACTTTGAGACGAGAAACCCCTTCTCATACTTGCTTACATTTTTTATCTAATGACTTCGACTGAACTAGGTCTTTGGGGTGTTATAGTAGTTTTTTCTTTTTTTTCGGTACTGGGGATTGAACTCAAGGGCACTCCCACCACTGAGTCACATCCCCAGCCCTATTTTGTGTTTTATGTAGAGACAGGGTCTCACTGAGTTGCTTAGCAACTCATTGTTGCTGAGGCTGGCTTTCAACTCATGATTCTCCTGTATCAGCCTCCCAAAGTGCTGGGATTATAGACGTGTGCCACTACACCCGGCTTTAGTAGTTTTTCTTGTCTTTGGATGGGTTATTGACCTTGTCATGGTGTTGATGGTTTTGAGTCTTTTCCATTCTGTTTGGTGTTTGTGTACTTTTGGCTGGAGTGTCCTATGTAACTTTCTTAATTGGTGTTTTAGCTATGGTTTTCTTTTCATCAAAAATTTTCTTCTTCTCCTCCTCCTCCTCCTCTTCCTCTTCTTCTTCATCATCATCATCATCATCTTCATTATTAGCAAGTTTAACTTTTTTTCCATGGAGGCTTACTACCACTTCTGGGGGCAGATCACTTTCCAGGTAGACTTAAGAGTTTTGCATCTTTTTCCTCTTCCCTTTCTGACTCTAACTCTTCCTCCACAGATACTAAGTGCTGTCCACTAAGATGCACAGGCCCAGAACCACATCCAACCTCATGAGTACAGATGGTGTAATTTCAAAGACCCCAATGGAAATCATTGTTTGTACAATTTTTGACGGTGTTATCTTCAGTGGACTGTTTTCTTAGTTCATCGCTTCTGCTTTAATAATGTGCAATTCACACTTCACACCAGCTCCTAATAGGATCATTCTTAGAGATAACTGATGCTCATTTTCATTGCTATCGATCTTAATGTGATAATCTTTGCTGGACCTTAGTTCACAACTGAAAAGATAATTTTGGGGCCTCAGGGAACTCATGTCCACATCCATAGGATCTTCTCATGCACTTCCAGGAGCGAGAAGGCCAGCAGAGAGAAAAATGGCTCCTGATCCATTGAACTGCTATGCCAGGTTTTTTGCTTTGGGGTTTATTTTGATATTAGGTCCTATGGTTTGAATGTGTCCCCTCCAAAGTTCATGTTGAAACTTAATCATTGTGGTGGTCATGAAAAGTGGGTTTTTGGGGAAGAGATTAAGTCATGAAGGTTCCACCCTCATAAATGGATTAGTGCCTTATAAAGTTTTGGAGGGAACTAGGTTCCATGTGAGAACCCAGCAAGAAGGTTCTTACCAGAAACCAAATGTTGAAACCCTAATCTTAGACTTCCCAGCTTCCTGTACTAGAAGAAATAATTTTCTTTAGAAGTTATCTAATCTCTAATACTTTGTTATGGTAGCACAAATGGACTAAGACAGTGGGCCATCCTAATGGGTGTGAGATGATATCTCATTGTGATTTTGATTTGCTTTTCCTAATGATTAGTGGTGTTGAATATCTTTTGCTTCTTTGTTGGCCATTTGTATATCACCTTTGGAGGAATATCTTGTGCCAGCTCTTTCACAAATTTTTTATCAGCTTTTTTCATTATTTCTGAGCTTTAGGAGTTCTTCATGTATTTTGAGTACTTATCCCTTAAAATATTATAGTTTGTATCTGAAGTGCTTTCCAAAGGCTCATGTGTCAAAGGATTTGTCCCCACTGACGAAACTGTTGGGAGGTGGTGGAACTCCTAGGAGGTGGCATATAACAGAAGAAAGTTACTTCCTTTGGGAATACCCTTGAAAGGGATGTTGGGACCCTGAAATCTGCCCCACCCTCATCTCTCTCCTTTTACTTCCTGGCTGTCATGAGTTGAGCAATTTGCTCCACCACACATTCACTGCCATCTACCTTATCACAGGCCCAAAGTGACAAGGCCAGTGACCATGGACTGAAACCTCTGAAACCATGAGCCAAAATAAACTTCTCCTTTTTATAAATTGATTATCTCAGGTATTTTATCATAGCAACAAAAGTCTGACTAACACATCAGATATGTAATTTGTGAATATTTTCTCTCACTTGTCATGGGTGTTTAAATATCGTATTTCACATCGTTCTTAATGCAACTCCACAAGGTATGTTACTTTCTTTACAGAGGAAGTAATGGAGGAAGAAGTCATTTGAGGGACTTGTTTAATAGTTGTTAGCTAGAGAGCAGCAGTGCCACATTGTCACTAAGGATTTCTAGTTCCAAAGCAGTTGTATCATGCTGTCTGAACTCCTTTAAAAATAAACCCCAAAAGGGAAAAAAAAGAGGGAGAAAAACAGTTCAAGACGAATAGACCAAAACTTTTAAAGAAGTTTCAAGCAAACATAATCAGAGGTGCAGATATTTTAAGCCAGGCTGATGTAGTCAGACATAAAAATAAAGCTTGTGGAAAAATATGACTCTGTTATAATGAGTGTAAGACGATGTTCACCTTTTTTGTGTGCTATATTTGGTGTTTTGTAAGATCCTACATCAGTGAGCTTCTTGGAAGTCTCTAGTTTTTCTTGCAGTTCCCACAAACATTTTCCTTGACTAAGAGTTCCTTATAGACCTGAGCATCTGTGAACCGCCAACGGGGTTCCTCCCATCTTCCCAGGGCCCAGGGTGAAGGGACACGAGATGACTAAAACTTCAGCAACATGCTTATCCAGTTCTTCAAAGTGAAAATAAAATGCTATCAAATGCCAGGAAATCAACTATACATTCATTACAAAGATGCTGAAGAACAAAAGACCAAATCTAATTACTTGGACACCAGAAATCCCATATTTTTTAACTTAATTTATTTTTCTTTTTTATATATTTTTTGTTGGTGCACTATAGTTGTATATATTGGTGGGATTTTTTTTAGATAGTTGTACAAGCACATAATATAACAATACAGTTTGACCAATATTATTTATTCCCCCTGCCCTTCCTCCTCCCTCTCCCTGGTCCCTTTCCTCTACTCTACTGATCTCCCTTTGATTTTCATGAGACACTAACTTTCTTTTAGTTTTTCCTCTCTACCTTCCACACATAAGAGAAGACACACTACCCTTGACTTTCTGAGTTTGGCTTATTTTGCTTAACATAATGTTATCAAGTTTTATAGTTCATTTATTTTTGTAATGAGTAGTATTTCCATAGAAAATGTTTCTTTGCAGAAAATGCTTGTTTCCTAAAAGAGGAAAGCAATTCCTTACAGTATTAGGATGGCTACTCAGGCCTTTCTTAAAAATCTTGCTTTCAAAACTCCCTACAGCTTTTTTGTTTGTTTGTTTTTTGTTTTTTGTTTTTTTTTGTCTGAAGTCCTAAGGGACTTATCTCCTTGGGCCCAGAATAGCCAATCAGTAAATATTTGATTGTATTAATTTTCTGTTGTTGCTACATGACATTACTACAAACATAGTGGATTCAAATAGCATGCATTTATGAGCTTCAACTCTGGAGGTCAAAAATCCAAAATGGGTCTTAAACTGGGCTAAAATCAAAGTGTCAGCAGGGTTGGGCTCCTTCTGGAGACCAGGGGAGATTCCATTTCTTTTCTTTTTCTAGCTTCCAGAGCCTGCCCACAATACTTGGCTTTTGGCCTCTTCTTTTATTTTCACCGCCAGCAACATCAGGCAAAATACTTTCATGCAGCCATCTCCTTGATTCTCCTTCCAAGTCTTCCTTCCACCTTAAGGACCCTTGTGATTACTTTGCCCTCTGTCCCCAGGTTATCCAGGACAATCTCCCCATCTCAAGGTCAGTTGATTAGCACCCTCAATTCTTTTTTTTTTTTCTTCAAAAGTTGCATTTTAATATGTTATCAAACATAACAGAAAAAAACATATTTTCAGTGAAATATTCACTGAAAACATTTGTTGAGGCAAATAGAAAAAAAATTGTTACATAGTTTTTCTAACTTTGCACAAAATTATAAGCAGATTACATTCTTCATATTAAACATGTTTATATGCACTTTCAATGAACAGTATATATATATATTTTATCAACTGTCTTTACTATACCCATTCCCCTTTCCTGCCCCCTGCCTCCCCCATGTTGCATCCAGTGTTTCTCTATTTCTCTTATGTTTCCCATTCCCACCTCCCTTATTCATCAGCATCCACTAATCAGAGAGACCATTCGGCATTTGGTTTTTTGGGATTGGCTTACTTCACTTAGCATAATTCTTTCCAGTTCCATCCATTTGCCTGCAAATGCCATAATTTTATTCTCTTTTATTGCTGAATAATATTCCATTGT
>PVHX01027979.1:0-18698 GCA_004024805.1 Geosciurus inauris | reverse complement strand
AAAAAAAAAAAAAAAAAAAAAAAAAAAAAAAAAAAAAAAAAAAAAAAAAAAAAAAAAAAAAAAACCAGAACTCAGTTACAAAAAATATGAACAACCCCCTCAGAGGAAAATAAGTTTCAAAAATATTAAATTGCAAACAATTAAAATCTATAATTAGAATGTTGAAACATAAGAACACTACATATTGCAAAGCCCATGGATGTGAGCCTAAAGTGAACAAAGTTTAGTTTTTGTCTAAAATACATTTTTAAAATTAGAGCATTATATTTATACATAGTATTTGGGTTCCTTTTGACTGGAATTTGATTTCAGTTCCCAATACCCCTCCTCTTTCCTCTCCTCCTCCCTCCCCTAAAATATTTTTAATGTCAAATGAGAGATAATAAAAATAAATTAGTTATTAAAAAAAAAAAAAAAAAAAAAAAAAAAAAAAAAAAAAAAAAAAAAAAAAAAAAAAAAACAAAAGACATAGAAGATTCAATTAATAAACAAGGCCCTACAATATGCTGTCTCAAAAAGACTCACCTCATAGACAAAGACATCCACAGATTGAAGGTAAAAAGATGGGAAAAAAATATTATTCACATGGATCCCATAAACAAGCAAGGGTTTCTATTCTCATATTAGATAAAGTGGACTTCAAGCCAAAGTTAATCCCAAGGGAGAAAGAAGGTCATTTCATACTGCTTAAGGGAATTATAAATCAGTAAGACATAAAAATTGTAAATATTTATGCACCGAACAATGCAGCATCTACATATATCAAACAAACCCTTCCCAAGTTCAAGAAGCAAATAGACTACAACACAATAATACTGGATGACTTTAACATGACTTTATCATCACTGGATAGATCCTCCAAACAAAAACTAAATAAAGAAACTATACAACTAAAAAATACAACCAATAATTTAGACTTAACAGATATATATATATATATATATATATAATATTTCATTCATCAACAACTGAATACACTTTCTTCTCATCAGCACATGAATCATTTTCTAAAATAGACCATATCTTAGGCCACAAAGCAACTCTTAGGAAATACAAAAAATAGAGATATTACCCTGCATTCTATCACAGTGGAATGAAATTAGAAATCAATGATAAAATAAAAAATAAAAGCTACTCTAACACTTGGAGACTAAAGAATATGCTATTGAATGACCTACTGAATAACCATAAGAAATCATGGATGAAATAAAAAATACTTAGAGGTAAATGAGAACAGTGACACAATATACAAAATCTCTGGGACACTGAGAAGGCAGTTCTAAGAAGAAAGTTCTTTGCATTGAGTTCATTCACTAAAAAAATGGAAAGCCACCAAATACATTACCTTATATTACAGCTCAAGACCCTACTAAAAGAAGAACAAATCAATATCAAAAGTAGCAGAATACAGGAAGTAGTTAAAATCAGAATTAAAAATCAATGAAATTGAAACAAACAAAAAAGTTCAAAAACTTAATGAAATAAAAACTTGGTTCTTTGCAAAAAATGCTGATAAACCCTTAGCCAAGCTAATAAAGAGAAAGAGGGAAAAATTCAAATTACTAAAAAACATTATGAAAAAGGAAATTTCTGTATTTGAGGACACTACTAAAATATAGATGATAATCAGAAACTATTTTGAAAATTTTTCCTCCAATAAAACAGAAAATATTGAAGACATCAACAATTTGAAGACTCAAATTGAATCAGAAGGACATAGAAAATTTGAATAGATCAATTCCAAGCAATGAAATTCAAGATGCCATCAAAAGCCTACCAACAAAGAAAAGCCCAGGTCCAGATGGATTCGCAGCTGAGTTCTACAAGACCTTCAAAGAAGAACTAATGCCAATTCTCCTCAAACTATTTCATGAAATAGAAAACTCATTCTATGCAGCTATTATCACCCCCATGCCAAAACCAGACAAAGATGCATCAAGGAAAGAAAACTTCAGACCAATATCCCTGATGAACATATATACAAAAGTTCTTAACAAAATACTGGCAAATTGCATACAAAAACATACTAGAACGATAGTGCACCATGACCAAGTGAGTTTAATTCCAAGGATGCAAGGTTGGTACAACATATGAAATCAATATATGTAATTCACCACAACAATAGAATTAAAGACAAGAATCACATGATTATTTCAATCAATGCAGAAAAAACATTTGATAAAATACAGCATCCACTCATTCAAAACAGTAGAAAAGCTAGGGATAGTAGGAACAAATCTCAACATGGTAAAAGCTATATATGCTAAACCCAAGGCCAACATCATTCTAAATGGAGAAAAACTGAAATCATTCCCTCTAAAAACTGGAACAAGAAATGGAAGCCCTCTTTTACTACTTTTATTCAACATAGTCCTTGAAACTCTAGTTAGAGCAATTAATTAAAAGAAAAAAATTAAAGGGATACAAATAGGAAAACAAGAGCTCAAACTAACCCTATTTGCCAGTGGCATGATCCTATATTTAGAAGACCCAAAACACTCCACCAGAGAACTTCTAGAACTCATAAACCAATGAAGCAAAGTAGCAGTATATAAAATTAACACCCATAAATCAATTGCATTCTGATACACCAATGATGATCAACTGAAAGAGAAATTTAAAAAACTATTCCATTCAGAATAGCCTCAAAAAAAAAAATCTTGGGACCAATCTAACAAAAGAGGTAAAAGACCTTTACAATGAAAACTACAGAACACTAAAAGAAATTGAAGAAGGCCTTAGAAGATGGAAAAATCTCCCATATTCTTGAATAAGCAAAACTAATCTTGTCAAAACGGCAATACTACCAAAAGCTCTATACAGATTTAATGCAATTCCTATGAATATACCAATGATGTTCTTCATAGAAATAGAAAAAGTAGTCATGAAATTCATAGCCAAAGCAATCCTTAGCAAGAAAATCAAAATAAGAAGCATCACAATAACAGATCTTAAATTATACTACAGAGCCACAGTAACAAAAACAGCACTGATGTATTGGCACCAAAACAGACATGGTACAGACACAGAGACAAATCCACATAAATACAGTTATCTCATACTAGACAAAGGCTCCTTTAAACATACATTGGAGAAAAGAGCCTTTTCAACAAATGGGGCTGGGAAAACTGGAAATCCATATGTAGAAAAATTATATTAGACCTCTATCTCTCACCTTGCACAAAACTAAACTCAAAGTAGATCAAAGACCTAGACATTATAACAGAGACCCTGCACCTACTAGAAGAAAAAGTTGGCTTAAGAACTGACTTTCTCAACAAGATTCCTAAAGCACAAGGTGTAAAATCAAGAATCAATAAACAGGATGGTATCAAACTAAAAAGCTTCTTCATATCAACAGAAACAATCAAGAATGTGAACAGAGAGCCTACATAACGGGAGACCTGCACTTCAGATAGAGTATGAATCTCCAGGATATATAAAGAACTCAACAAACTTAACATCAAAAACAAAAACAAAACAAAAAACAAAAACAAAAACCAAATACCCCAATCAATAAATTGGGCAAAGGAACTGAATAGACATTTCACAGAAGAAGAAATACAGTCAACAAATATATTTTAAAAAGTTCAATGCCTCCAGTAATTAGAGAAATGCATATTAAAACTACATTGAGGGCTGGGGTTGTGACTCAGTGATAGAACGCTTGCCTAGCATGTATGAGGCACTGGATTTGATTCTCAGCACCACATATTAATAAATTAATTAAATAAAGGTCCATCAACAACCAAAAAAAATTTTAAAAAAGCTACATTGAGATTTAATCTCACTCTAGTCAGAATGGGAACAATCCAGAACACAAGTAACAATAAATGTTGGCGAAGATGTAAGGAAGAGGTTCACTTATACATTGCTGGTAGGACTGCATATTGGTGCAACCACTCTGGAGAGCAGTATGGAGATTCCTCAGAAAACTTGGAATGGAATCACCATTTGATCCAATTATCCCACTACTCGGCATACACCCAAAGGACTGAAAATCAGAATACTATAGTGACGTGGCCACAATAGCTAACCAATAGGGAACCAGTCTAAGTGCCCTTCAATAGATGAATGGATAAAGAAAATGTGGTATATAAACACAATGGAATATTACTCAGCCATAAAGAAGAATGAAATTCTGGCATTTGCCAGTAAATGGATGGAAATGGAGGCTATCATGCTAAATGAAATAAGCCAATACCCCAAACCAAAGGCCAACCATTCTCTCTGATATGCAGGTGCTAACACACAATAAGGCAGGGAGGAAAGAATAGAAGTTCATTGGATTAGACAAAGGAGAATGAAGGGAAGGGAGTGGGGATAGGAATAGGAAAGACAGTGGAATGAATCACACATAATTTTCCTGTTCATATATGAATATACCAAAATGAATCTCCACATCATGTACAACCCCAACAATGGGATTCTAATTAGAGTAAATTGTACTCCATGTATGCTTAATATATCAAAATGCATTCTACTGTCATATATATCTAAAAATAACAAATAAAAAAGAAAATTATAAGGCTGAATAAAGAAATTGAAGAGGGCTTTACAAGATAGAAAGACCTCCCAAGTTCGTGAATATGCAGAATGTTAAAATGGCTATCCTACCAAAGCAATATGCAGATTCAATTCCATCTCCATCAAAATAACAACAACATTCTTCACCGAACTAGAAAAAAACAATCCTTAAATTCATTTGGAAGGATAAAAAGACCCTGAATAGCCAAAACAGTACTTAGCAAGAAGAGTGATGCAGGAGGCATTACAATACCAGATCTGAAATTATACTGCAGAGCTATAGTGGTAAAAACAACATTAGCATCAAAATATACCTGAAGATCACAGGAATGGAAGAGAAGACATGGAGATAAACCCACTTACTTAAAACCATCTGATACTAAACAAAGGGGCTAAAAATATATACTGGAGAAGTTTTTGAACAAATGGTGCTGGGAAAACTGAAGAAACACATGTAAAAGAATGAAACTAGATCCTTATCTCTTGCTCTGCAAAAAAAAAAAGTCAAATCAAAATGGATCAAAGACTTAGGAATTAGACCAGAAACCTGCAAGTAGAAACTGCTAGATGAAAACATAGGGTCAACACTCTATCATGTTGGTGCTGGCACTGACTTCCTAAACAAGACCCCTAAAGATCAAGAAATAAAATCAAGAATCAGTAAGTGTGATACCATCAAATTAAAAAGCTTCTGCACAGCAAAGGAAACGAGCATAAAGGGCGAACTTACAGAATGGGAGAAAATCTTGGCCACCTGCTTCTCTGAGAGGGGATTAATATCCAGAATATATAAAGAACTAAAAAAATTTTAAAAACCCAAATAACCTTGTCAACAAATGGGCAAAAGAACTGAACTAAACAAACATTTCTGAAAAGAAGAAACACAAATGGCCAACAAATGTATGAAACAATGGTCAACATCTTTAGCAATCAGGGACATGCAGATAAAATTATACCAAGATTTCATCTTACACTAGTTAGAATAGCAATGATGAAGCAGGAGTAGAAGGAGGAGATTGAGAGGGAGGGAGAAGGGATAGAAGCGGGGAGGAAATATGGAATGAATTTTTTAAAAAATCATGCTGTATTCTTATATAAATATACCACAGGGAATTTCATCTTTATGTATATGTAGAAAAAAAAAACAATCAAAACCAAATAAGTAGATGAATGAAAGGAAGATCAGTGGAGAAAGGAGAATGAGGACAAGGAAGAGGAGAGGGAAAATATGGGAGGAACATGGAATGGACTGAAATCAAATTTCATGAATGTAACAATTTGTCACGATGAACCCAACTATCATGTATAACTATAATGCTCTAATAAAAGTCCTTTTGGCAGGTTTACTATAAAAAATAAATTTGATTAGCAATGAAAAAAAGTTTTAAAAAATGACCTGTTTGGGGCTGGGGCTGTAGCTCAAGAGTAGAGCACTTGCCTCGCATGTGTGAGGCACTGGGTTCAAATCTCAGCACCACATATAAATAAATAAAATAAAGGTCCATTGACAACTAAAAAAAACAATCTTAAAAAAATGACTGGTTTTACCCAAGAGGAAAAAAACACATGAATGAACATTTGTGAATGAACATTCAGAGCTAGTTTATTCATAATAGTCTCAAAGTAGAAACAACCCAAATGTCCATCAATAGGAGGATAGATAATCAAATTATTTGCTCACACAAGATTCTACTCAGCAATGAAAGGGACAAACTATTGATATATGCAAAAAAATGGGTAAATGTCAAAAATATTGTTCAGCCAAAGAAGCCTTTGACTGGAAGAGGCATGAGGGAGCTTTCTGAAAGATGTTTAATCTCAAAAGGTATGCCCATTACACAATTGTATATATTTGTCAATACTCATCCAATCATTCACTAGCTGTAAAATGTGCCTTCCTTTGGATCTCTGGGAAAGCTGACCCTGAGATGAGGACTTGAAAGCAGGTGGTTTACCTGGGAGGTGAGCAGAAGCAGAGAGCAAAAGAATGAGCCTGGAAAGAGACTCAGCATCATGAAGCCATGCTGAAACCACCTGTGATTAGATTTTACAGGAGTTCTGAGAAGGGCACAGAGTTCCTCCCAGAATTTTCCAGAAAGCAGGAGAAGGTGGAGCTTTATTGCACCTCCAATCTTAGCAATTTTGGCATTCCCCTCACCCACCCTGTATGTCCAGACTGTCCTATAGAATTGGGCTGAGCTTTCCAGCCACTTGGGAAGGTAGAAAACCAGAGAGACATGGAGCCCAGTCTGGAAGGTGAAATGGTGTTAGTGTGACTTGAGCTCACAAGAAGCATGGGCCAGGTCAGCTTCTGCTAACGAAATGCAACATAAAATGTCTGCCAAAGTTACTTCATGGGTTGATTTGCTGCAAGGAGATGCCAGTTCAACTTGGGGGATCAACTAAGCTCAGATGACCATGCTGGTTTTAGAATCACAGATCTGCAACTTGTGTTTTCAGATCTACTCAGAGGGCAGAGTTAATTTCCTATAAGAGTCACTATGACTATATAATTTTAAAATCTAGGTGTAAAATATCACTTTTTCACCTGTATTTATTTGCTGGGAAGTGGGCAAGAATCTAGTTTCTTCAAAAGTTGTGTTCCATCATTCAATGTGTAAACTCAAGAGTCAGTTGGCAGTGGAGGGGGAAAAGAGGGAGGGGAACAGGCACATCTGTGTCCTGCCCCTCTACAAAGCTAGTGTGGTGGCAGATGCAGCCACTTTGCCTGGGAGCTGCAGCCAAGATGGCTCAGAGGCAATGACTGACTGTTGTGGTGGTATAAAGTGGTCCCCTTTTTTAAAAAGGGGTCTGACTCTGGAGTAGAATTCATGCTCTGGAGCCTACTGGATGAGATCAAGCTGAAGTTCATCTATTTTGTGACCACAGTCTTTCTCAGCCTCAAGGAAGCTCTCCTGCTTCTTTGTCTCTAGACAGTACACCCTCACATCACCTGCCATTAATTAATCCTTGCCTTATGCTCTGTCTCTAGGGAAATTGACTTAAGATAGAAGGTGTTATGGACTGAATTATGCCACCTGCTCCACCCCTAAAGAGGGTATGTTGAAATCCTAATTCCTGAATGTGACCCTATTTGGAAATAAGTTCTTTGCAGATGTAATCAATTAAAATGATGTCATTAGGGGTTCCTTGTTCTTGTAAGAAGAGGAAAATGCCATGTGAAGACAGATTCACAGGAGAAGTTGACCACGTGATATTAAAATCAGAAATTGGTTGGAGTGATCTGCAAGTCAAGGAACACCAGGGGTTGATGGTCATCCCCATAATTTGGAAGAAGCAAGGAAATATTCTTCCCAGAGTCTCAAAGGGACTTTGACAAGTTGAGGCTTTGATTGTGGAATCTGGCTTCTAGAACTGTTGAGTGAATAAATTTCTGCTTTTTAAAGCCATCATTTTTGGTACATTTTGTTATGGTGTCTCTAGGAAACTAATATGGATGATGAACCCAACCTCAACATTTGGAGAGTTTTAAGTTTCTGTTTTAACATGAGCTTCACTAAAATACATAAAGGTATTGAGCATGAGCGGTACCCTTCCCTGAAATCATGACTTTTTATGGTCTTCAGCCAAAGGGGAAATTCAGTCATCAGATTAGGAAGAAACCCTTGTTTTGACTAATTAAGGAGGCTTGCTGATAAGAGTGAGTTTGAGGTACCCTGAGTCCTTCCAGATCTAGTCACATGTTATAGCATCCTTTCATTTCTCTGAGTCAGTAACCTTTGGTTAAAACAATAGTGGAAAGAGTAGAATTTGATGTCCATTAGCATGAAGAGATAGTTTTGCTTTCTAGGAGGGACAGTTTAGAGCAATCAATATTTACTGATGGGATGTACTTATTTTCTCATTATACCCACCCTCATCAGATAGTATAAGGAAGCCCGGATGGTGCTGAGATCCGTCTAGCTCTATTAGTAGAAACTAATATGATTCTGTGGCTAAAAATTTAATTCATATAAACTGATCCTTAAGAGGAAGAAATACAGTATTCATTGGTTTTTGAAATTATGCATTTATACTCTGTGTATGCTCAACCATCTCTACCAGCACTCAATATGTATGGGTTTCTAAATGGCCAGTAAGCAATTGTTTTTAAACTTCCTTGTATCCCTTCTTAATAAGCAAACACAACAGTGATATCATTCACTTGCTCTTCAGGGCTTCATAGGCCTGAGTCTGGGTCTGGGAATTCCAGTAGGTGATGTGCCAGAAGATTATAAGTAAGTAGGCAGGAAGAAAAGCAATACCTTTTCATAAAGTATAAATGATACAGCATTGTGTTGTTTGTGAAATAGCAAGCAGATGCTGGTGGGAATGTTAATTGTTGCTACCCTTTAGTAGATGTTTAGAAACATCTATTAAAATTGGCATACATATATTCTATAACCCAACACTTCACTCCTAGGTATATATCCATGACAACTGAACACCTCTGTCAGCCAAAAGACATGCACAAAAATATTCAGATTTTTTTCTGAAAAAATGAAAAATATTCATGTTTTTTTCATGATAAACCCCCAAACTTAAGCAACTCAACTGTATCTGTACAGGAGGCTGAGCAGACAAATTAGGGCATATCCACATAGTGGAATATGATATAGCAATGAGTATGGATGAACTATGGCTACACATAGCAACATGGATGGATCTCATAAGCCCAATGTTGAGTGAAAGAAGCTGAAACAATCTATGAGTAGACAATCTATGACTCCATTTATATAAAATTTCAAGACAGGCAAAACTAAGATGCTATGTGTTAGAGGAAAGAAGAATATCTTTTCTTGGGGGCAGTATTATTGGGGTATAGAGATGGTTAGGGGCTCAGTGCTGAGAATATATGTTGCATGTTCACTTTGTGAAAAATTCACTGAGATGTAAACCTGTAATTTGTGCACTTTTAACTATGTTAAAACAGTAGTTCAAGTAAGTGGAAAAGGCAGTATCTTCTTTCCTCGTAATTCGCCTCATTGAATCCTGGGAGATGGGCCCACAGGCAGGGTGGGGAGGGCGTCCCACCTCTTGAAGAGGTGACTTTCTCTGGAAAGCAGGACTTTTCTTTCTGAAGGGGAATCACTGCCCCCTTAAATATAGGTGAACAGTGAATCTCACCATTGTGTACATCCACAAGACTGGGGTCTTAATTAGAATAAGATATATTCCTTGCTTGTATGATTATATCCAAATGGACACTACAGTCATGTATAACTAAAAAAAAAAAAAAAAACAATAAAAACTAATAAAAGCCCCTGTCTCATCAAAAACAAAAACAAAAACATAAAACAGTAGTTCACAAAAAAAGCAAGTGATATTTCTTTACTTTGGTACACACACACACACACACACACACACACACACAGGCATGCACACTTCCATCTTACTTAAACATGCTGTAAAAACAAAAGAAATTACTTCTAATTTTTCACAAAAGAATTATAATAAAACATGCCTGTCTTCAAAATTCAATGTTAAGCATCACACTCCTGTTCAGTACCAAGTCTTTCTCAGAGTCTGGTAATATTTTTTTCCCTAGTGGATGTTATAAACCTTTCTATTTTTTACTTAAAAAGTTCCATCAAAAATAGAAACAAGCCGGGCAAGGTGGTGCACGCCTGTAATCCCAGCACTCTGGGAGGCTGAGACAGGAGAATCGTGAGTTCAAAGCCAGCCTCAGCAACGGGGAGGCGCTAAGCAACTCAGTGAGACCCTGTCTCTACATAAAACACAAAATAGGGCTGGGGAAGTGGCTCAGTGCTCAGGTACCCCTGAGTTTAATACTCGGTACCAAAAAAAACCAAAAACAGAAACAGCAGGAAAAAAACTCTAGCTTTATCATTTTAGAACATTTAGAAAGATGAATTAGAAAGTAGTGTTGAATTGGCTTTCTTAAGAATTTGGCTGAGGTTATCCTGGAGATTTGAGGAGCAATGTCATCTACTATGAAAATAAAAATGAAGT
The DNA here is from genome assembly GCA_004024805.1 of Geosciurus inauris. Classification (NCBI taxonomy): domain Eukaryota; kingdom Metazoa; phylum Chordata; class Mammalia; order Rodentia; family Sciuridae; genus Geosciurus; species Geosciurus inauris. The sequence goes on along the minus strand of PVHX01027979.1, from coordinate 8,198 downwards.
TTTTTTTTCCCCCATCATTCCTTTAAAGAGGATTTTGATGCAAAAAAATAGACAAATCCTGAAAACCAAAACAAATTTTCCACTTTTCAAGACCAACAAGTCTGCTTTTTCTTCCCTCATCACATCTCAATACACCTGTTTGAGACCCTACCAAGCATTGAGCTAAGTTTTGCCAAAATATCTGGTCCACAGAGAGATTTGAGAGGGACCACTGGCTAATGTTGTTTGCTTCTGAAAATTTCCCCTGCCCTTGTTGTGAAGGGCAGGAAGCCCTGTGAAATGGAAATGCTTCTGAATAAAATATCCAAACTATGATTCTTTGCATCAAGAAAAGCATGTATTCCGTTAAAAAAATGAGATGTCTTTGGTTTCTAGTTGTGGAAATCCTAAAAAAAAAAGAAAGAAAGAAAGTGATATTCTAGAAAAATGGTAGGAAAAATGAAATAAATCCCCAGGAATTAAAATGTACAAAAAGAAAATAAAACCAAACCAAAGGGGAAAACCGGGTGTTAGGGTTTAGATCTTGAATATCCTCCAAAGGCTCCTTTGTTGAAGGGCTGGTCCCCAGCTGGTGGTGCTATTGAGAGGTGGTACTATCTTCAGGAGGTGGGGCCTAGTGGAAAGAAGTTAGGTCACTCTCCTTGAGGGAGATATGGAGACTGTAGCCTCTTCTCTGTCTCTTTGCTTCCTAGCTGCCATGTGGCAAGCAGTCTCCTCTGCCATGTGCCCCCGCCATAGTGTACTGCCTTGCCACAGGCCCAAGCAAAAGGGCCACCAACCATGGACTGAAAGCTGTGAAACTGTATGCCAAAATAAATCTTTCCTCCTTGTTTATCTTAGGTGTTTCATTGCACCAATGGAAAAGTGTCTAACACAGTTGGCAAATAGTGGGGAGGATCTCAACACAAGCTGATTGTGAAAATCTTCCCTAAGAAAATTATAGTATTTGGTTCAGTGAGTATTTCTCCTCTGAGTATTCTCTCTTCAAAGCATCATTTTAAAAGAATAACTGTCAAAGCTCTTCTTTCAGGGAGAAAACCTCCAAACCACATGTGTGCCACATTATTGCTTTTGACAGATTAAAACAATGAATAGATTATGTTCATCCAGGGAACCTTAACAAACCAAGGCCATGCAGTTGATTGGTGGCCCAGCAGAGTGTGAAAAGGGGCTTCTGGGTTATAAACAAACTATTTCTGAGATGCTTCTACCACCTTAAGCCCTCTGTGTCCTTTAGTGCTTGACCATAAATCAGTTCTTGGTGAGGAACTGAATGTATAATTTACAAAGGACACTTTGAGAACCAATTCTGAGTCTTTTATGAGACATTTTCTTTGATCCCTTTTATTGAGTAAAACACACATATAGAAAAGAACACATGACCTTATATCCAGGCTGATGAATTTGTACAGTGTAAACACTTCCATTGTAGTCAAACATCTAGTTCATGGACTAATACACAACCATCTGCAGAGTCCCCCTTGTGCCCTATCCCAGCCATTAGTCACCCTATCAAGGATAGCCACTCTTTTCACCAATTTTTGAACTTGGAACTACACAACATGTGTTCTTTTGCATCACACATCTTTTTCTCAATATTGTATTTGTGAGTTTCATCCATGTGGCTACGAGTAGTTCTAGTCTACCTTCTTGTCACTGTAGCACTCTGTTGTGTGGCTATGCTATGATTTGTCTATCCTACTGGGGACATGTGAGTGGTTTTCAGTTAGAGACAATCGCCAAACAGTGCTGCTATTATGAAAGTCCAGGACATGTCCTTTGATGACCATATGACATATTTCTGAAAGGGATATCCAAAATTCTAAGTCTTGACTGGAGTAAAATAAAGCGCTCTAGGAGACTGGACCATGCAATGCTTAAGGACATCATTTCTTGGTCAAACAAGACTTAGTTTGAGCCTTGGAAGTGCCATCTACTAGCTGAGTGATCTTGGACATTTTGCTATATTGTTCCATGCCTCAGTTTCCCTATATGTAAAGGAGATGATACTAATAGGTACCTCAGAGTTTTAATGAGGACTGAATGAGTCAATGGCAGAAGAAAAGAAATATATGTATATCTCCCCAAGCACTCGTTGAGAGTTCTTTGATACTGTCATTATTCTGATATCTTGACCTATATTCACTAATGTAAATTTTTCTTGAATTTAAAAAAATGCTGTGTAGTAAGAGGATAGGAAAGAACCTCAGAGTCATACTGCCTCTCATGCTTGGCCACCATGCTTGCCCACGTGGGTACCAGCCTGAGGAAGACATCCAATCCCGAGTTCATCACCTGTTCGGGGTCGCATCTGGAATCTAGCTGCTTCCCACCTCCCCACATGCTTGCCCACTCCTCCTCTGCCTGCTGCCACTGCTTTGTGCCCTTCTAATGTTCTCCTAATTCCTTACCCACTGGGGATGTTTTTACCCTGCATAGAATACAGATTCTTTCCTGCATGACGCCATTAGCAGAAAGAAGCCTAGATCTGTAATAACTGACTGCTTAAAACGGCACAGCTGCCTAAATCAGAGGTCACCACAGAGACCAGAAAACAAGGCAGCAGTTTATAAAATATAGTTTTATTTGAATAAGACCAGTCCACATGGGATTAATTAAATACATCCACAGTGAGTCAAAGGATGCATGTTGGTGGATTTGCTCGTCCGCCTTTCCTATCACGACTCTGGAAGGTTTAGCTTCTATTGCTTTTGTCTGCATGGGATTAAGAAGGAGGAGGTTGGACGGGGTTATTAAAAGAAAAAAGAGCATGCCTAGTGACCTAATTCCTTCCTGCATCTTTATCATGTACTGGGATGTACAAATCCCCATATGGGACAACAATGCAAATGAGTTTTACTGGCGAATAAAACATTTGAGACAAAAAAAGAAAGAAAGAAAGAAACATGAGTTTGTCATACAATATCACTGCAACTAATAATGCTCAGACTTTTAAAAAACGACATTCTATTATAGAGGTTTATTTCCTGTCCCAGTGGGCAGCCAAGGAGGCATTGCAATTCAGAATTCAAATACTGTACAAGGATATACAGTAACTACGGTTCTCTGAGGATTTGAGCAAATGTCAGAAAACCAAGCCTCAAGTCAAATTTATTAGTTGGTGTAGATATCTAACAATTTTACATAGACGCTGATAAGGCCATCTGGGAATCCCTTTCACCATTAAGTGATTTAGAGGCCCCTACAGAAATTTCCTTGTCTGCTACATCTCCCTAAATGCACCACCCCCATCCTGCAGAGCTCACCATGTTAAAACAGCAGCATTAGTTATTTACTCTTTCCAGTGGACACATATTTCTTTTAATTTTTTTTCTATAAGACCCACAGATAGAGGGATTTCTCATGAAATCTGTCAAAGTCAGAATGAGAGTGTGAGTACAATTTTAAAATTTCAGCATGAGGCTAGAAAAAGAATAGCTCTCTTCCAGACTCATGCTTTCTTCAGGGCATGCTGCCAGGTTGTCACTAGAATCCTGGGGAAAGGAAGTCATTACTAATGAATAGAAGTTTGTGATTCTTCTGGACCAAGCTAGGCTCTTGAAGAAAACTGCATGTAAGGCTGAAAGAGGCCTGGGTGTCAGTGACCAGGTTCAATCCAGCCTGGCCACTGATGGGCTGGATGTACTTGGATAAGGAGCCCATCAATCCAGGAACCTATGTTCAACTTGTGCTGAACACTTGGATCAGTGGTCCATAACTTTGCCTCCTGACAACCAAGGATTTTGAACCCGGGGTCTGTTTCTCATCTCTCTCTAGTAGTGACCCCTCTCTCTTGCTTCTTTCAGTAAAACACCTACATTATGACCACTCTAGTATTGTGTACACATTTTTGCTGCCAACTTATTACTCAACCCAACCCCAGCAATGCCATGAAAATGACAAAAGTAACCCTTCAGACTGCTATCCATAGCCTCTCCATTTATCAAACTTTGAAATTATCTCAGATTTTGGAAATAATTCGAAAGGTTGATTCAACAAGCTTTTAATTAGTAATAGAAATAGAGTAGGTTTTGGAATGTAAAGGCTGACTTCTTACTCTCAGCCAAATGGAACTTAGTGCAGACCTGTCTGGTCTGGGAGAGGGCCCAGAGAGTGGATGAGTCCATAGTTCATGGTTACATTGAGGGAAACTCCTAATGAGGGTTTTAATGCCTCCAGGGGTAATTCAAAGGTGTCTTCTTGTCCAGCCTAGCTCTTAACCAGGAGGAACCAATCAGGAAGCAAATTTGAGGAAGTACTGTCTAGGTATGAGTAAAACAGCAAATGCTTTCAGAGAGCTATAAGTAGCCAGGCAGTTTGGGGGTGTAAATTATAAGTGGCAGGAGAAGGGTGAAGAATTGTCAGTCATGGAGGTCTCTTAAGATGCTGAGGAACTTATATTTATTCTGTACTTCCCAGGGTATGGGAGTTGTTCCAGAGTTTTCAAGAACAGAGGAGGGACATCATTGATTTTTATTTATTTTACATTGCTCTACTCTGATGACTAAGTAAAGCGCAGATTTATGAGGGGTGAAGAGATTGGAGACCACCACAAGAACTAATGCAATAATCCAGGCAGGGATAATTCCCATTGTGAACTTGAGTACTGGAAGCAGGAATAGTGTAGTCATCAAGGGTGTGCTTGGCAGCATAATAAATCTCCAAATTTCAGTGGCTTACTACCATACAATGTTGTTTCGAGTTCACATAATAGTCCAATGGGAATATGCCTCTGGTCAATGGGAGGGGTTTCTTATATGTGGAAGTGCAGTACCCAAGATCCTTTCCTTCTTGCATATCCACAGTTCTGAGAATTTCAGAGTCATCTGAATCTAGACAGAAGGAAGAATAAAGATGGAAAAGGCTCACCCACTTCTTGATAACCATAACCTGAAGAGGCATTTTCATAAGTGAGAATTAGTCATGCAGCCCTCTCAGGTAGAAGGTCAGCTTGGAAATATAATCTTAGCCAGGCTGCTGCTTCCCAATACTAGGAACCAATACTATAGCTGTGAAGGTTGAAGTTTTACAGGATAGTTAAATGCCTTGGCAACAGATGGAAAGGAAGGACTGATGGCAAGAACATGGAGTTGTATTGTCAGGATCTGGGGAGCAGTTCCATTTGGCTGAAAGTTGTAGCCAAACGGGGAAGGAGCTGACATCTTTCAACTTGAAAAGTTCAGGAATGAGGATGCAGATATAAATGTAATAACAATTGAGAGTTGAAATATAAAAAAACTAAGTCTGTGGGGGGCGGGTGTTGTGTATTTTTCTTGGTGTATATCTTGGACCAGGTTAGTAGAAATAGACCTTGAGATGAGGATTTGTGTGCACATGCCTTACTAAGAACATGTTTCCAAAAAAATATAAGAAAAGAGATGCCTACAAGAGATTATTCCCTTACAGGAATATGAAAGGGACCTATTCTAGCCTCCAGAATAGTGAAACAATAAATTTCTGATATTAAGTTTTAAAAAAAGAGGGAGAGAGAAAATGTTGCCCGGAGTAGTTCCTAAGGGAATGGGGAAAGCAGGATAGGGAAGGGAATAACCCTGGCAAGAATAAGATATCAGATGAAGTCCCATCCTCAGCCTGATCTCCCAGGAGGACTCTAGTACTTCTGGTTCTCAATATCCTGGGGCAAAGTGGTCTGAGCATCCTGAGGGTTGTCCGCCAAAGAGAGTCACGGGTGTGCACAGGTAGAAAGAAATACTACCGCAGTGGAACTGGGTAAAGAAAACACAGAAATAATAAATGGGGTTTGAGGACATTGGGCAGAACCTGAAATATTGTCTGCTATGAAGCCCCACAGGGAACGTCTAGCAGATATTTGCATCTGAAACCTTGGAAAGTTCAGGACTGAAGATGCACAGTAGGTGGAGTTTAAAAATCAAAGCAGCAAAAGAAACCATCATGGGAAAGAGTGAAAGAGAAAATGATCAAAGTACTAGAAGTTTGAGGAATACCAACGTTTAAGAGATGGGAGAAAGAAGAAACAATGAAGAAAGTTGAGAATAACAGAAGAACCAGGAAAATAAGAAGTCATTCATCTCAGAAAAGTTAAGAAAGACTAACTAGAACCAAATCAGTTTCATTCTACAAAACACCTATTCTTTATTTTTTAAACTTCTATTATTTTGTATTTTATTTGACAGTGAAAATTATGGGTTTGTGTCAAAATACAATAAGTAAAGGGTTAAATAATACTTTGGCTTATTGTTAATACTCAGGAGCTCACTTTCTACTCACTCTCACACCTAAGATATTTTGTCATCCTGTGAGATAGAGGCTCCTCATTTCAATTAGTGGGAGCTCACCATTAGCTAACTAATTAAGGCTATTCTCACACATCTATTTTCTAATTACAGTCATCTCTGAGATATTTTCACCCAAGTGGCCAGCAATGCTGTGGATTTATTTTAAATTTAGTTTGACAATAACAAACAACTAATTAATGTTTATAAATATAATAAAATCCCTCCTGACGAGTTGTGGGTATTGCATACACTAGCAACCAGTTTATTAAAACATTAATTGCAGTTGGATTTGTTTTGGGATTCATGCATAATCCATTTAGTACATAGCAGGACTAACTCATTTTGAAGGGATTATGAAGGAAATCCTCCACAAAGTCTTTCGTTTAATTCACGTTGTAGTCAAGGAAGGAGAAAGTTTGCTTTCATCAAATTCGGTGGCTCTGCAGGATTCTTCAGTGTGACAATTCACTCATTCATTCATTCATTTATCTGTTTAGTATTTACCAAGTAACTGTAGTGTATGTAGCTTTGAGAAGATACCCAAAATGTGTTCATGGGTTATACAGATGAAAAGTGCAAATTTAATCAAATTCGTACACTTCTGGCGGAAGACAATCATTGTGAAAATGGTACCCCCCATTTTGGAAAACTGAAAGTCAGTACCTTCTGAAGTTGAATATGTGCCTACCTTACAATTCCCCTCCTAGGCATATACCCAGCAGAAATATGTCCACATGTTCACTAACAAGACATGTATTAGAATGTTCATTGCATCACTATTTGTAATAGCCACAAACTGGAAACCATATGAATTCCCACCAATAACAGAATGGGTAAATAAGTTGTGGCATGTTCCCCTAGTGGAATGTTATACAGCAATGAGGATGAAACATCTGCGAAGCTCATAAGCAAGGAAAACTGATCTATGGTGCTAGAAGTCAGGACACTGCTTAACCTTGGAGGTGGGTTGCCAATGCAAGCTATTGGGTTCTGGTAATGTTGCCTCCTGATCTGGGTTCTGTGATCAGTTTGTGAAAATTCATTGATTTATGATTTTGCACGTTTTATGCCTTTTCTATTTTAATACAATTTGCCAAACAAGTAAAACCCAATCTATCAGCTACAGACTTGCCATTGTTTTCCTGTGTTTATGCTTATTCAAATGTAAGTGCTTATGTGATGATTTAAATTCATTCATTCATTCATTACACAAGCATTTATTGAATACCTAATTAATTGGGAATACCAGTGGGGTAAGTATGGATGAAGACACAAAAGCACATCAATCACAGCCTCTGTCCCCAAGGTGTTTTTGTTGTTGTTGTTATTGTTGTTTTGGTGCTGGGATTGAACCCAGGGCCTTGTGCATGTGAGGCAAGCACTTTACCAACTGAGCTGTATCCCCAGCCCCCCAAGGTCTTTACAGGACATTGGTTGAGAGAATAATGGAAAGCAACTATTACGAGGTAATATGATAAATGCCAAGGTCATGGAGGAAGGACATTTAAGTCAGGCTAGAGTATCAGGTAAGGATTCAGGAAAGGAGTAGGTTTCTCAGTGTCCCCTCACCCTGTTTAGGCATTTGCCCCCAAGTTTTATTTGTGGACTAATTCATCACTCTTTGGTTCAGGTGAGGCCTAAGTCCCTGACCCTAGGACCACAGCATATGACCCAGATCAGATAAACCAGGATATTCCTTCCCCTGTCTACATTAGTTAAGAGCTGAGCATGTAACATAAGCTAGTCTATTGCTGGTAAACTGCAAGAATTACTTAAGGGCTGTTGAGGGGAAAATCTCTTGGAATTGAGAAGATTGGTTAGAGCAGCAGAAGCCCTCCCATCCCCCTTATCCGGAAAAGGAAATTACATGGAGATAAACAGGACTGGGTTCAGAGGACAAGAGACGCACTCCTGCGCCCCCCCCCCCCCCCCCCCCCCCCC
>PVHX01027978.1:0-18693 GCA_004024805.1 Geosciurus inauris | reverse complement strand
CCCCATGTCGCATCCAGTGTTCCTCTATTTCTCTTATGTTTCCCATTCCCACCTCCCTTATTCATCAGCATCCACTAATCAGAGAGACCATTCGGCATTTGGTTTTTTGGGATTGGCTTACTTCACTTAGCATAATGCTTTCCAGTTCCATCCATTTGCCTGCAAATGCCATAATTTTATTCTCTTTTATTGCTGAATACTACTCCATTGTGTATATGTACCACAGTTTGTTTATCCATTCATCTATTGAAGGACATCTGGGTTGCTTCCACAGTTTTGCAATTGGGAATTATGCTTCTATAAACATTGAAGTGGCTGCTTTACTGTAGTGTGCTGTTTTTAAGTCTTTAGGGTATAGGCCAAGGAGTGGGACAGCTGGGTCAAAAGGTGGTTCTGTTCCAAGTTATTTAAGCAGTCTCCATACTGCTTTCCAGATTGGTTTGTGCCTGGGTTTTGGAAGCACGGTTAGAACCAAGTTCACGGTGCCATGTTTCTCTCCCCTAGGGTGCAATTTCCCCATTACTCAAGAGTCTTTTTGGTGAATATTTCTTCCTCCACTAGATGGTAGAGGAGGAGAGGATCCCAAAGAGGCAGAAGCTGTGATTGTCAACAGGATAGACTTTGAAACTTGGATTTTGGGGGGGGGTACTGGGGATTGAACTCAGGGGCACTCGACCACTGAGTCACATCCTAGCCCTATTTTGGAATTTATTTAGAGACAGGGTCTCACTGAGTTGCTTAGGGCCTCGCTTTTGCTGAAGCTGGCTTTAACTCGTGATCCTCCTGCCTCAGCCTCCCAAGCACTGGGATCACAGGCGTGTGCCACTGTGCCCGGCTGAAACCTGGATTTGAATGACAGCTCTGCCTTTTCCCAGCTTTCTGACCTTGGGCCACTGACTTAAGTGGTCTGTGGCTCAGTTTCCTCATTTGAGTGGTTGTGAGGATCAAGGGAGCTTGTGTATGTCAGATTCCTAGGACGGTGCCTGGCATGTGGGTGCTGGAGGGGTGTCTGTTAAATCAGTCAAATAGCAGAACAGGAAGTGGTGAGATCACCACACCGGCCGTGCTCAGAGCCGAGCAGGGCATGCTGGGTCTTGCTGGTGTGGGAGCAACTTCTCATGGACAGCTGTCGCCCATCTTCCCCTCATGGCTCCTCTCTTCCCTTGCAGAGGATGGAGGATGGGGATTACAACGACTCCATCCCTTACGATGACCAATACCCGGATGATTTCGACTCCCTGGTGGTTCTGGAGGAGCTATCTCCCCTGGAGGCCAGGGTGGCCAGGATCTTCCTGGTGGTGGTCTACAGCGTTGTCTGCCTCCTTGGGATCCTGGGCAATGGCCTGGTGATCACCATCACCACCTTCAAGATGAAGAAGACCGTGAACACGGTGTGGTTTCTCAACCTGGCTGTGGCGGATTTCCTGTTCAACGCCTTCCTGCCCCTCTACATCACCTACGCGGCCATGGACTACCACTGGGTGTTCGGCACGGCCATGTGCAAGATCAGCAGCTTCCTGCTCATCCACAACATGTACACCAGTGTCTTCCTGCTGACCATCATCAGCTTCGACCGCTGCGTCTCTGTGCTACTTCCCGTCTGGTCCCAGAACCACCGCAGCATCCGGATGGCCTCCACGGCCTGCGTGATCATCTGGGTCCTGGCTTTCTTCTTGAGCTCCCCGTCCCTCATCTTCCGGGACACGGCCAATGTCCACGGCAAGATATCCTGCTTCAACAACTTCAGCCTGTCCATCTCTGGCTCGTCCCTCTGGTCCGTTCACTCCCGCCCGGGCCCTGTGGGGTTCAGCCAACACGTGATGGTGACCGTCACCCGCTTCCTGTGTGGCTTCTTGGTCCCCATTCTTATCATCACCGCCTGCTACCTCACCATCGTCTGCAAGCTGCGGCGCAACCGCCTGGCCAAGACCAAGAAGCCCTTCAAGATCATCGTCACCATCATCATCACATTCTTCCTCTGCTGGGGTCCCTACCACACTCTCTACCTGCTGGAGCTCTACCACACCACCATTCCGGGCTCCGTCTTCAGCTTGGGCCTGCCCCTGGCCACCGCCATCGCCATCGCCAACAGCTGCATGAACCCCATTCTGTACGTCTTCATGGGTCAGGACTTCAGGAAGCTCAAGGTGACGCTTTTCTCCCGCCTGGTCAATGCTCTGAGTGAGGACACGGGCCACTCCTCCTATCCCAGCCACAGGAGCTTTACCAAGATGTCGTTGATGAATGAGAAGACTTCGGGGAACGAGAGGGAGACCAGCATGCTTTGAGCCTCGCCCAGGAAACCTGCGATGGGCTTTCCCAGCCCAGGGGGGCCCCGGGACATGTCTTCTGAAGGCGCCTCTTTACTGCACCCTGATGGATACTTGCTGCACTTTGCGTGGGGGTGAACCATGTTTTGAGCTGGGAACCCAGGATGGGAAGCCCCTTTCTCCAGGTGGCATGGTGGACGGAGCCGGCCATGTCTTACTTGGACCTTGGACCAGTCATCTGAGCTCCATGGGAGACCAGCCTTGACTGACTCTGAGCAGTGAAGGAACAATTCTCAAAAGCCATGAAATGAGACATAAGGTCATGCTTACTGGGCATCCCAGAAATACCATGACACTGTCCAGAGTCCCTGGAGTGAGCAGAAGAGGTCAGGGGAAACGCAGTGTGAAGCAGCTGACACTTTGTCCCCCGAACATCCTGGTCCTCCAGCCATTCCTCTGGGTTAGGCACATGAGAAGGCAGCCCACAGACTCCCATGACTGTGAACTTGACTTTGAGACGAGCTGGGAAGATGGAGACCCAGTCCCAAGGGCTTTATGGATTCTCTGCAAGGTCAAGACAAGGGAGTCTGCAACCAGGACTTGGGGTCTGGGGAAAGGAATGGAAAAGGCAGAGCAAAGACCCTCCACAGGCTGTGGGTACGGAGCTGCTCGCCCCAGAGCTTCACAGGGTGGTGGCGCTTTCAGCCACAGGCCCTGGGGGTGTCAGGGTGCCAGCCCCTGGCATTTGTGCCCTGGGGGTGGGGTCATGGTGGGCGGCTTCCTCAGCAGGGCCTCCCATCACATCCCTCCCCCTTGGATCCACTCAGCTCTGGTTGGAGACCCTTAGAACAAAACATCCCAGGGTGGAGGTGCAGGGTGGGGACCCGCAGCCCTGCTGGGGACTGGCCCAGACACAGCTTTGGGAAGCAGTCTTGGAGCCTGGGATCATTGGACTCGGCTGCTACACTCTGAGACCCTGGAACCTGCCTTCCCAAACTGTGTCCCCTAGATGCACCTCTTTTGCCAGGAAGTGACACTGTCCCACTGACAAATGACACAGCTGAGGCTCTGAAGCAGGAAGCAGCTCACCCAGCACCACACACAGCTACTCAGTGGCAGAGAGGAGATCTGCCCCGGCTTTACCTGCCTCCAGAGGCTTCTCTCTTTTATGGAGAATTTATCTATGGAGAAGATTCCAGACCAAATTGATGGTCTATGCTGACTTCGCACTTTCACATTGAGCATTGCATGCAATATTTATTCCTCATGGGGACCCTGAGTTAGGTACAATGATTATTTCCCTTCTGCAGATGAGGAATCTGCAGCTCAAAGAGATGAAGTGACTTGTCCAAGGTCACCCAGCTAGTTTGCTAGAGGCCGGATTTGAATCTCCATTTGCTTGGCTCAAGTGAGGCTGCAGAGTCAGGAAGGAACTACACTTTTTTTTTTTGTGGGATGGTCTTGAGGATTGAACCCAGGGGTGCTTTACCACTGAGCTGCATCTCCAGCGCTTTTTTGTTTGTTTGTTTTATTTTGGATTTTGAGACAGAGTCTCGCTAGATTGCTGAGGCTGGCCTCGAACTTGCACTCCTCCGGCCTCAGCCTCAGTAGCTGGGATCGTAGATGTGCACCACCATGCCCAGCAAGAGGTTGGGTTTGAGCATAACTATTGATTTTTTTAGCAGATCAATGTAAAAATCTCAGTGGCCTTGAAGGAGCTTTTCAAATACTTTTCAAAATGATCCAAAATGGCAAAGAAAATGCACTTGGCCTCCAGCTCCCTGGACATCCATCAGCCCTCCCGCCCCCGTGGCTCCCATCCTTAGCACACCCTGAGGTCTCCAGAGAGCAGAGCGGGGGAGACCTGGCAGGAGGCAGCCTCTGGTGGACCAGGGCCTCCAGCCCCTAACTGTCTACATTTTGTCCTCCTCCAAGTCCCTTCATTGTTAAGCCAGTCCCCCAAGACGCCGCGAGCAGATGTCCTGTCTACCTTGCACTGGGCCCGTGCCCGAGCTTCAGGCTGTTTGGAATCGCACTTCATTAAGGGACAGACTGTTCCTTCCTCCTTGGGTCTTAATGCCTGTTGAGGCAGTTCTAACCCATCCAAGCGGGGCCTCCAATTGCTTCGAAGAGTTGAAACTTGCACAGTTTGAGAATAAAAAAGGACCTTTAAAGATGCCACCCCCAGCCCAGGTTTATAGATGAGGCCAGGTCACAGAGTCATTCATCTGTCACTGGGGCCTTCTGGCTCCCGGGACAGTGCTCCCTCTGGGCTGCAGGGCAGGCCCGGCCAGGCTGGGGCAGCCAGGAATCTGTGTTGTCACTGGAAAAGCTGATACACAGGAGCGTGATTCAGACCAGCTGCCTTCCTCCCCGGAGCCAGGCCTCCCTCTCTTCTGGTGGCCCCGCCAATGTCCCTGTTCCGTCGATTTCTGTCAGGGATGTACAGGCGGCCGTAACCTCCCCTTTGGTCTTGGCCCCACCGCATCTTCTGAGAGTCTCTATACGTATCTGTGACCCTTGCAGTTGGTGACACGGGCTTCTGTGTCACTGCATGGGTAACCAACATGTCCAGGGCCTGGCATCTTCTCTCTGGGCCAGGACCCAGAGAGTGGTCTCAATGCTGCCTCCTGGGTCAGGTGGGTTGAGGGGACATGGGAAGGAATGGCAGAGGGACAAAAAGAGAAGACTCCTTGAGGATGCGGGCGGGAAGGAAGTGGGGAAGCAGAAAGTGCTGGTGAACAAAAGGGGTCTGGTGTTTATTAAGCACCTACTGTGTGTCAGCAGCAGCAGCTGAGCCTGTGACTGGCCCTGGGGGCGGGTGGAGGGCCACCATGGCCATGGGCAGAAAGGGAGGCTTAGAGCAGCGGGCACTTGCCCAGGGTCATGAGCTAAGGAACAGGGCTGCTGTCTGGGCTCCTACCTCCTTTGTCCTTGGATGGGAGGAAGAAGGAAGGGAGAGGGGCGAAAAAGAAGAGGAGGAGGTGCAGAGATCATGGCACCCAGGTTCAGCGGGGTTGATGGACCTGGAAGCTGATGGAGGGTAGAATTTGGCTCAAACCTGATGTCAGAGTCCGTGCTGGTGGGATGAGGAGCCAGGCTGGGGGGGAGGGAGAAGACGGAGGTCACTGGTGACAACTCCACTTGAGCAGGCGAGGCTCTGAGGTCACCACAGCTGCCCTTGAGGAATCTGCAAACGCAGCTGGAACTTGGCTTGGCTGGACGCAGGCCCTGTTCCCTCAGATTCTGCCCCGGCCTCCCTCTCCTCTTCCTCCCTATCAGGTCACATTGCTGAGTTGGGGTGTCCTACCCTCGAGGATATGAAACCCTGGAGTTGGGCAAGGGCTGCTGGGGTGGTGTTCAGGACGAGGGAGGACCCAGGAGCCACTCCTTCTACCCTGAACTAATCCAGTGGGGCTCTGCTACTCCCTCCCTGGAGGACAAAGCCTCCCCTGAAGAAAGAGAATGAGCAAGCTCCGGAGGGTTCCCTCACAGCCTCTCCCCGCCTCCCCGTTCACCTCACTGAATAGCAGCTGAGGCTCAGAGAGGCCAAGCCACCCACCCAAAGTCTCAGAGCTCTCTTGTGAGAGGACATTCCCAAACTCCCATCCCAAAAACTGTGGACTTCAAGGAATCTGCATTTTGAAAAAAAAAAAAAATTCTCAACACTTATTTTTCTAGCAACAAAGTATACAAAGGAGGTGGCGACCTCCTCAGTTTAATAGCAAGACTTGGCAGATGGGAGAGAATAGCCCTGGCCGCCTCACTCCAGAGTCTGGGCTCTTTAGCACTTTAGTCTGGGGCCAACCCAAGGATCCACCCGCCCATCCATCATCCCCTGCCACATCCCCATCCTCCCAGCACCCACCCACCCACCCACACATCCACCTCCCATCCACCCACTCACCTACCCCAATACCCACCTACCTGTACCTGGTTACATGAACACCTATTATCCACCCATTCTGCCATTCCATAACAATGCCTTTAACACCTGCTTTTTGCTGGGATCCTCAAGGCCCTGGGATACAGGGATAATCAAGTCACACAGTCTCTGTCCTCATGATCTCCTCCCAGCGCCGGCTAATGGGAGAGACAGCTAACCAGTCAAACCAACCAACCAGCACATCCCTGATAGAGAAAACCCACAGTTGAGTGCTACACGCCTATTAGAGGGACCTGACCCTATTCATGAGCCAAGGACACTCCTTGGAGACGACACACTTGCGTTATCATGGGAGAGGTAATAGGCATTGGCTTGGTGGGGAGGCTCTGGAGGGGGTACTTCTGGGACAGGGGACAGGGTGGTCAGTCGTGCTGATCTGGGAGACTGCAGTGGTTCCAGGGGCCGGAGGGGTGGGGACTCCCTGTGTGATCATGGTGCAGGCAGGACCAGAGGGCAGGAGATCTTTACCCTGAGAGCGAGGGGCGTGGCCTGCTCAGGTCTGCCAGGAGGATGCCTCTGTCTGCTCTGGAGAGGACCTGGTGGAGCTGGGCAGAGAGCAAGCTGAGATGGCCCAGCTGAACAGGGACAGTCCCTGGACTGGGGAAGTGAAAGTGGAGCCTGGGAGAAAAGGACTATTTGGGAGATATTGAAAAGCCGCCTGAGCTTTCTCAGGGGAGCAGTTAGTGGGAAACCAACCCCAGCCCATGTCTGCTCCGCAGAGGTCTCGTTGCTCTGCTTTATTGACAGAAATTAATAGTAAATATTATTCAAATTTACCTCCCAGTGCACAATTATATTCCTCAGGAGAGCCCTCTGAGCACGTAATAAAGCCCTATAAATAATACATAGATTAACCTAAAAGGAGCAGAGGCATATTAATGCTTGCGGGTGGTGCCCTGGGGATTTATGCAGACGAGATTTTAAGCTGCTTGGACGGGGGTTTAGCCTTGGCCATTGGCCAGGTTCTGTCTTGGGGGAATCTTCCAGAAGTGCCTCCCTGGGGAGGATCAGGATCCTCCCAAATTTGTCATTCAGCTACTGGCCTAGATTCCTGGTCAAAGGGCAGGTGGGGACAAGGGCAGTGTTTCTGAAAGCAGGAAGAAGCTCCGTCTGTGCTATAGTTCAGTGATAAGAACCTCAATGACAACATGGCGGTAATAGCTAATATGAACTGGGCATGTTCAAGTGTGGGCGACCACTTTAGTCCCATTATTTCATTGAATCCTTGTAGCCACCTCTGTAGACTATTGCTGTCTCCATGTACGGATGGAGGAGTTGAGGTTCAGAGAGGTGAAGTGACCTGCCTGAGGCCACACCGCTAGTAAGGGATCAAGTTGGGATCCCAGCCCTGTTTGTCCCCCAAACTCTTGCTGTTTCCCCAGAAACCTGCAGACACAAAATTGTCTTCTGAAGAGACAGGATGTACTCCCTCTCTGGTGTTAAGTTTTGAGGTCGCAGTGTGAGAGTCTGAGGGATTGCTTTGTCCTTGGCAGGAAGGAAATGGTGTCCTGGTGGGCTTGTGACTTTCTGGCAGCCTTGGGGGGGCTTAGGGTTTTGGAGTTTGGAAGAGATACTACTTTATCTTGCTCCTCCCTTCCCATCTCCCATTTCACAGGCTGTGAAAAAAAGTGGGGTGAAACTAATTTGGGGACCTCCTGCCTCTCTGACTGCTGTGTAGTAAGTATGTGTAAATGCTCCTGCAAGTCACGGGAGACCTGGCATTCGCCAAGCTGGCCCCTTCACTTCTGAGTTTGTCCCCAAGGACTTTGGTGCTGATCTGTCCTGAAGGACTGCTGTCCAGGATCTGCAAGCGGCTAGGGAGTCTCCAGCAGAATCCTGGCTGGAAGGGAGGCAGATCTTGGCAGAAGTCACTTCCGGGTAGAGATGTGATGCATTTGGGGCATAAACTCAACCTTCAAAATTCCCCTGGATGTGGGCGAGGGGTGTTTCTTGACCTGGAAGTGGTCACCCGGGTGTCCTCACAGGTAAAGCTCATTTCTCTGTACATCTGAGATGCATGCACTTCAGGGCGGTAAATTATGCCTCAATAAAAGTCTTTTTAAAATTAAACAAAGTGATGGCATCTGCGGAAATGACTTCCCACCTCCATGGGCACCCTGGCCTGTTGGCAGGAGGAAGGAACTGGGTCTGGGGGCTTTGTCCCTGATTCAAGAGAATCATCCAGGCGGGGAGTGGTCCCTGCAGAGTCTGTCCAAAGAGACAGAGTCTCAGGAAGGACCAAGCCCTCCCAGGGGTTATCCCAGCGTGACCCCAGCCTCACCCTGACTTAAAGGGCCTTTGAAGGCTGTGACGGGAGCTGGTAGGCTCAGAGTCACACTGTCTGAGCGCGAATCCCAGTCCACTGTCTGCATCAGCTGGAGACCTCCGATGAGCTCATTCAGCTTCCCTGGGCCTCGGTTTTCTCATCTGTACAATGGGTCTGACCAGAGCTTGCAGCTCCTGAGATTACAGGGGAGTTGAAAGAGATGCCTCACTTAGTGCTGAGCCCCTGTTCACCTGGTGGTGCAGCCGTCTCCCCTCCTGGTTGCCATATGGTCACCTTCGCCCCTCCCCCACTCTGCAGGGAGGCCAGGCTAGGGTGCCTCCTCCCTCTAGCAGATCCCTGTTCTCTCTCCTCCATAGTGCTCACCGCCACTGGATCGGTTTATTTCTGTATTTAGCTGCCTTGAGTCTGCCCCCCTCTAGGTGGTGGGCTCCACCAGGGAATGGACCTGTCCATCTCACTGTAACTGCAGCATCCACAGCAGAGCTGAGCCCGAAAAGGCTGCTCACAGGTTGTTTTTTTTGTTGTTGTTGTTGGATGAAGAAATGATCAGAAGCTGACATTACTTTTATTACCATCAAGGACTGTGATGGTCACTGTCACAATACATCCTTTCCACGAATGATCAACAAATATAGCAAAAAAGCTAATTGCTAGCAATTAGAGAGATGCCAATTAAAACTACACCGAGACTCCATCTCACACAGGTCAGAGTGGTAATCATCAAGTGACAATAAATGTTGGCGAGGATGCAGGGAAAAAGGTTCACTCACACATTGCTGGTGGGACTGCAAATTGGAGCAACCACTATGGAAAGCAATATGGAGAGTCCTCAGAAAACTTTAAGTGGAACCACCATTTGACCCAGCTATCCTACTCCTCAGTATAGATCCAAAGGACTTAAAAGCAGCATACTGCAGTGACACAGCCACGTCAATGTTTATAGCAGCTCAATTCACAGTAGCTAAGCTATGGAACTATCCTAGGTGCTCTTCAACAGATGAAGGGATAAAGAAAATGTGGTGTATATACACAATGGAATATTACTCAGCCATAAAAAATAATGACTTTATGACTTTTGCTGATAAGTGGAGACTCTCATGCTAAGTGAAATAAGCCAATCCTGAAAACCAAAGGTCGAATGTTCTCTCTGAAATGAAGATGCTATCCCACAATAAGGGGAGGAGGAATCTAGAAATTCATTGGATTTGACAAAAGAGAATGAAGGGAAAGGAGGGAGGATGGGAATAGGAAAGACAGCAGAATAAATCAACATAAGTCTCCTGTGTCCATACATGAATACATGACCAGTGTAACTCCACATCATGTACAACCACAAAAATGGGAAGTCGTACTCCATGTATATATGACAGGTCAAAATACACTCTACTATCATGTATCTAAAAAGAACAAATAAAAAACAGAAAAAATATACACAATTTCCAAAGCACTTTTTTCAATCTATGGATAAAGACTGGAGAGGTTGTAATTTCTCCCCATTTCACAGACAAGGAAACTGAGGCCCGGGGTACTCAGTTGGGAGTACAGGGATTGTGGTCTCTCCCTTGCACAATTCAGAGGCATCAGACAAAAGAGGTTTCCATTAAGGGCTTCGCCCTCCCTGACCTTTTCCTTTGCCTGTCATCTGATTTATTGCAGTCTGGAAACAAAGGAACCAGATGTCTCCCCGGCTCCTCCTATTGTTTCGCAGTTCTTTTCCGGATCAGGGTTCTGTTAAGGGTTTGTCTGGTATGATGGACCGCAGACTTCCTGTGTCTATTATCCCTCTGGATAAAGCAATTGACTGGGCATAAGGTTTGCGTTGGGCACAGATGATGTATGACAAAACACATCCACATACCTGAGTGTCCTATGATGCCCTGTGACTCTGGAGCCCAGAGAACTAACACTGGTAGGGCTGGTTTCCACCGTGCGGACATTTGGCACCCTGAGAGCAAGCATCTGGATGATTGAATGAGTTTCCAGTTTCCAGATGTTGATGCTATGGAGGAGGGACATTTATAGGGAGATGGGAAAGGGGACTCTCAGCCTTAGCTGTTGGCCTGTGGGCTTCTGGGTGATGGGAAGAGTTTAGACTGCCCAGGCTCCTGTCCAGGCACTGATGCACTACTGGCTTTGGGAGGAGATATTAGGCATGGTGATAACTGGCTAGAGGCCATTCCACATCAGTCATTCTATTTCATCTTCATTAGAAGCCTTGATGGTCTAACTACTGTGCTTTTAGGGACAAAGGAAATAAAGCTCAGAGGCATCAAGGGAGTTTCCCAGAACCACACAGGTCTCTGCCTTTTGGTTGGTGAGTGCTGTCCTGTGCCGGGAACATGCTGGACCTGGGCACTCGGCAGAAGCTCCTTCCTTCCATGAATCTTACTTCTTGGCAGGCAGCAGAGCTGGGATTTGAACCCCTGTCCATATGACTTTGTGGCACCTTCTCTTTCACTGTGTATTCTACTTCCTGGGTTAAGTAAAATAGATACTGAAGAATTAGTGCAGAACAGAGGAAGAGGCTTTTGGTTATAGTGAGAAGAAGACTCACATCTTGGCTAGAAATAGCTGAGTGGAGATGGATTCTGGGGTCTCAGAGGCACCCATCAGCATCTGCTCCCCCACCCCCAGATTCTCAAAATAGGCAAGAGATCTGGTTCAATGGCTCTTTCCCTCCCTGGAGAGAGCAGCAAGATATGGGGCTGCTGAACCCAAATGAATGGCTACTATAGGTAGAAAATACAGAAACTGAGGCAGGTAGAGAAAGGCATGTGGGTTTCCTGATCCCTTTCCAGTTTTGCTCTAGGAACACTTGGCTTTTTAATTTATTGGAATCAAAATGTCTCTGGTTTGTGATTTCTGGATTCTTCAGGCATGCTATGTGTGTATGAACCTCATTCTAGTCCCCTGATTGCAGAATCTTCATGGGTATAGCTAGACCTATGGAAACAGCTTGCTACACCTTAAAATGTGGCATATAAAGGGGCCCTGTGGTCAGCCTAGTCAAGCCCCTCCCAGGACGCTCTATGGGACAAAACAAGAACTGGAAATTCCCCTGGCCTCACTGCTTTCTCTCCTGCCCCACAGTTCCATCTTCCAGTCCCTTCAGTGGCTCAGTCTTTTTCTCACATTTTGGTTTAAATGCACTGATCCGTGTAAAGTTGAGAAGCAGAGAAATGGACAATCAGCATACTTTAAAAGGCTGGGAATATAAATGATAAGAATGAAAAGTCCTGAAACCCACGATAGTTAACATCTACCATTGGATTCACCCTTTGAAATAAACCAAGCCAGATATGAAAGAAATAAGATCATATCAGTTAGGATGCTTTGGGCTGCAAGTAACAGAAGACTTGATCAAGGTGGCTGAGGTGATAAGCATAGTGCATTCCCTCCCATTCTGAAACAGCCTGGAGGGTGGGAACCCAGCAGCCCAACCTGATACCAGGGGCCCCCAGGACTCCCTTCCCTCTGCTCTGTCATTTTCAGAGAACAGACTTTGTCCCCAAGATACATCTCTCCTGGTCCAAAGATAGCTTCTGCAATGTCCAA
Source organism: Geosciurus inauris (assembly GCA_004024805.1). Taxonomy (NCBI): domain Eukaryota; kingdom Metazoa; phylum Chordata; class Mammalia; order Rodentia; family Sciuridae; genus Geosciurus; species Geosciurus inauris. The sequence continues at coordinate 6,635 of PVHX01027978.1, read as the reverse complement.
TGTTGCAGCCCCTTGTGGCATCAAGCAGAAGGGGAAAGACTGTTCCTTTAAGAATGTAGCAAAAAAGTCTCTCCCAGAAGCCCCCAGCAGAGCTTCCCTCACATCTCTTTGGTCAGAATTTGGTCACATGGCTGCTGTTCCACCAATCACAGTGAAGGAAAGGAGGTTGGCTTACACCAGTCAGGATCCATCCCTGGGTCACATGAGAGAGGGGTGACCATCCAGATAAGACCAGGGTTCCCCTCCCATGGACAAAGGAGAGCAGTTCAGAGTAGGCACCCAGTGGTGTCTCCTGTAGAGGGGACAAGAGGTGCTCTAAAGAAGAACACCCAGCTGTTCAGGTTCAGATTCACATTATTGTTATAAGGAAACATAGGTGCTCAGATCTGAGCTTGATTACAGTGGAAGCAGTGCTCCCAAATTAAAGAGAATTTGTTCTTCAGTAGTTAGAAGTCTTTACCTTCTGACAGTAATGATCTCCTCCTCTCCTTTATATTAAGTAATGCATAATCTTTGGCAAAAAAAAAGTTAGAATATATGAATAAGCAAAAGAAAGTAAAAATCAAAGGAGAATTACCTATAATCCCAGGGATCAACCAGAGATAAATGACCACTATTATCATTTTCATTTATAATCTGTGGTCTAGATTATATATTTTATATATATAGATTATATATTTCATTTATAATCTAGTCTATGTGTCTACATCTTTTAATATCTATTTAGTAAAAAAATATATGTATACACTGTTCTACAACATTTTTATCCATTTTTTAATCAGGTCACCAAGTGTTTCTTTAGAGAGCCTTGGTCACTCAAGTGACTACCTAGTAGACCTAGTGGAAGTGCCACAATTTATTTAGTAAAATTTTATTAGTGACCAACCTTGGTGCCCCTCAATAGATAAATGGGTGAGTAAAATGTAGTATATACATACACAATGGAATATTACTCAGCCATAAAGAAGAATGAAATATGGCATTTGCCATTACATGGATGGAACTGGAGACTATCATGCTAAGTGAAATAAGCCAATACCAAGAAAACCAAAGGCTGAATGTTCTCTCTGATATGTGGTTGCTAACACATAATGGGTGGCGGATAGAAGTTCCTTGGATTAGACAAAGGGGAATGAAGGGAAGGGAGAGGAGATGGGCATAAGAAAGATAGTAGAATGAACTGGACATCACTTTCCTGTGTTCATGTACGAATACACAACCAGTGAAACTCCACATCATGTACAACCACAAGAATGAGGAGTTATCCTCCATGTATGGATGGTATGTCAGAATACACTCTACTGTCATGTATATCTAAAACCAGCAAATAACAAGATAAAAAAATACGGGTGGACGTTCAGGTGATTTCTTTTCTAGAAGATTTTAGTATGATGATGACAGAGATTCCTCAGTGGGGTCCTTGCTCCAACAGAGCAGAGCTCCTCAAGCCTCCTTGTGTCCTGGGAGGCCTGCAGAGCTAATTGACCTGGGCTTTCTGCCCATAGGCCCAGCCTCGGTCCCCTGTCCCACTTAGAGCAGTGAGAACTTTCCAGAAGATTTCAGAGCTTGGCTGGCTTGAGAAAGAGGAGCTGGCAGGGTGGAGATGGCCACACGGTGACGCTCTGGCATCAGGCCTGATTGGGCAGTTGGCTTTTCCTCTCTGTGCCTCAGTTTCCCCTCCTGTAAGCTTGAGAATGCACTAGAAATGCCTCGTAAGCTTGCGTGAGGATTCAGTCCGTGTACAGAGTTTATTTCAGAGCTTGAAACTATCATGTGCTTAAAAAATTGCTAACTCTCGCTGTCCTTACGGTGTCCTCTTTTTCTTTCTACAAGACCGCATTTGCTCTGTTATCTCCGGGGCCAGGCGTAATCCAGGCCATTGATTCAGGAAGCTGCACAAATCTGCTTAAATGATGTGTCTGGGTCGCACGTTTCCTTGCTGTGACTTGGTAAGCGAGGAGAGGGCCATTTCTTTGTGGACAGTTGATCTGACCCTTCTCATAACACATCCTGAGCCCTCATCCCACAGTGGCAAACAAACAAAATGACAATTTTTAGCTTTATCATGGGTTGAATTGCGTCCCCCTTCTGGCCCTACCAAAACAAAACAAAACGAAAAAACAACAACAAAAAAGAAGTTACATGTTGACATCCTAGCTGTGGGAGGTGGGGCTGTGATCCAGGGACCCTGGAACAAGCTGCGAGAAGAGAAAGAAGCCAGCACGCCAGCCGGTCCCCTCTCCTGCAGCTGAGTGCCTCTCCCCTTCTCGTCCCACACCCCATCCAGGAAAACAAGCCACTTTCCTCCCTCTGTCCTCCGATGCTCATCCCTTCTCATCTGGCAGTAAGCTTTGGAGTTACAGAGGAAGGTGTTTGGCTTCTTGCTCTGGCAGAGATCTGGGAGCTGGGTCTTCCAGACTCAGCCTCAGTGCATTGAAAATGATAAAAAAGGGCCGGGCGCGGTGGTGCATGCCTGTCATCCCAGTGGCTCTGGAGGCTGAGGCAGGAGGATTACGAGTTCAAAGCCAACCTCAACAAAAGCAACTCAGTGAGACCCTGTCTCCAAATAAAATCCAAAATAGGGCTGGGGATGTGGCTCAGTGGTCGAGTGCCCCTGAGTTCAATCCCTGTACTCCCCCTCCACCCAAAAAAAGAATAAAAAAGGGCTGGGGGTGTAGCTCAGTGGTAGAGCACTTGCCTAGCATGAGCAAGGTCCTGAGTTCCATCCCGAGTACTGCCAATAAATAACTAAATAAATAACTAAATACAAGTTGGGAAATCCTCCCTCGGGACAACAGCCCTGGTGAACAGTCTAATTTTGCATCACAAACAGAACATCACATCCTTCTGCCTCTTATGTAATGGATCCTGTTTTCTTCCCATGCCTGTGGACTCTTGGGGCCAGTTAGACGATGATCATGTCCTTGGATTGCTAACCAAAGGAGCATCCTCAGAATTTCCAGAAGAGCCACTGGTCACAATTAGATTTTGATTCTTTGTGTTGGTCGGTTTGTGCTGCTAGAACAAAATGCCTGAGGCTTGACAATTTAGAGAGGACAGAAATTTGTTTCCCACAGTTCTGGAGACTGGAAAGCAGTGGCAGGCTGGGGCTTGGGGAGGGCTGCTTTCTGCTTCCAGGATGGCACTGGGCTGGGGCAGCTTCCTTTAGGAAAGGAGGAGACAGAAGGGTAACCTGCTCCCTCAAGCCTTTCTTACAAGGGCACTAATACCTTCAGGAAGTCCTCCTGGCCTAACCACCACCCATTTATTGGAGATTAAGTTTCAACAGGAATTTTGGAAGGGATATGGACATTCAAACCATAGCACTTCAGCTTTTTTTTTCTTTCTTTTTTTGGTACTAGGGATTGAGCTCAGGGGCACTCGACCACTGAGCCACATCCCCAGCCCTATTTTGTGTTTTATGTAGAGACAGGGTCTCACTGAGTTGCTTAGCACCTCGCCATTGCTGAGGCTGGCTTTGAACTTGCGATTCTCCTGTCTCAGCCTCCCAATGTGCTGGGATGACAGGCTTGAGCCACCGCACCCGGCAGCACTTCAGATCTTAAAAACTGGAATGAAAAAGTCATAATGATCATGATTAATGACTCCTCCACCATTCAATATATTTTTTTCCACATTTGGCAGAGGAGGAAATGGAAACTCAGAGAGGAGACGTTGCTGGCCCAAGGTGACGTGGCTGGTGAAATGACACAGAGATGAGAGAGGGATCCAGCTTCAAGGAGCTCAGCCTCAGTGCATTGAAAAGAATAAAAAAGGGCCAGGTGCAGTGGTGCACGCCAGTCATCCCAGTGGCTCGGGAGGCTGAGGCAGAAGAATCGCAAGTTCAAAGCTGGCCTCACTTTTGTTGAGGCTGGCTCATCATGGGCAGCACGGAGAGCTTCATCCTCAGAAGGGTGGGCACTGCTCTCCTTGGGCTCCTGTGTACAGTGACACATTTTCTGCTCACTTATGTGAAGCTGTGTACTAGATGACAGAGAACCCGGGGGGGGGGTGGGCAAGGATGGAAATGCTGGTGCTTCGGGTGAAGCCTGAGGTTGCTAATGTCTGTGTAATGGGATTAGTGTCGCCTGAGGTCCTAGGCATCTGTTTTTCCTTCCTGCATCTCCAGGTCTCCTGGGTCTCAGGTCTCAGGATTAAAAACCCATCCCAGGGCCTTTGGAGATGGCAAGAACAGATGCCCAGGCAGATCCTCAAATTCTGTGTGTGTGGTGCTGTTGGAGGTGGTCTGCAGGCAGCGGTTTCTGGCAGGGCTTCACCTGCCTGATAACACCCCGTTCCAAATGTTCAGTGCAGTAGGAGTGATCAGTTCCCTTTTTTTTTTTTTGGTACCAGAGATTGAAACCAGAGGCACTTAACCACTAAGCCATGCCCCTAGCCCTTTTTATTTTTTTAAATTTTGAGACAGGATCTCACTGAGTTGTTTAGGGTCTTGCTCAATTGCTGAGGCTGTCTTTGAATTTGCGATCCTCCTGCCTCCGCCTCGTGAGCTGCTGGGATTAAAAGCATGCACCACCCCACCTGGCCTTGTTCAGTCCCATTTTTAAAGAGAAGAAATCAGGGGCTCAGAGAGGTCAAGCCTTGTGCCCAAGCCACACAGCTAAGGAATGGCAGTGCCCAGGACATGGGCTGCCAAGCTCCTGTGCTCAGCACTGAACTCGGTGAGCCTGGGCCAGTCACTTTTACAGTTTGCGCCTCAGTTTCCTCATCTGCAACATGGAGAGGCAGCATGGGGTCCAAAGTGAGATTCTAGACCCGGAGGCAGGATACATGTCCCGGATCAACCTCCGGTAGGTCACTCATTGTCTGGGTCTCAGCTTTCCCTTCTGAAAAATAGAGCAGGAGAAGGGGAAGGCAATGGTTTTTACCAGGCACATGATTGTCCGGGTTAGCATGTAACACAGACTGTGTGTTGGCTGCTCTTTATTTTTTAAAATTTATTTTATGCAAACATGTACATATATTCTGAGATCAAAATCAAAGGATCCATTCTGAGAGACATGTCGTTAGATAGTTTCATGTTTGTGCAAACATCATAGAGCAATGTTACATAAACTAAGCCTGTGACAATGTCACTAAGTGATACTGTCTTACGGAAACACTACCATACATGCCATCTATGGTTGACTAAAACGTTGGCTGCTCTTGAGACAGCCCGTCACTGATTCCATTGGATCCCTGGAAGGTGAGCATGACTGTGTGCTTTTTATCGGTGTGGAGACTCAGGTGGGTGTCTCCAGAGCTTTGCTCTTGGCCAGATACTTCTCAGGACCCTGTAAATTCTGACATTCCAAGATTCCAGGAAGAGGTCGAATCCTGTCACCTCTGGATTCTGGAAAAATGACTCTACCTCTCTGAGCCTGAGTGGTTCCTTCTGCAAAATGGGTCCGATGGTGGCCACCTTGCAGAGCCACTGATACAATGATCAGTTCCAGGTGTCCATGTGGTGCCTGGAAGCTTGGGGCTTTTTATGCCCCCCTCCCACCCACACTCAGGCAGTGCTGGAGAGGAGCCAGGCCAGAGGACCATCCCTCTCCCCGGCAAGATCCTGCCCTCCCCAAGCTCACTCACGCCCCAGCAGCTGCATTTAATTGGATTTAACTTAATAGTTTTATTGATGCCTTTTGGTTCAGGGGCTGCAGGGGCCTCTGGGTAATTTGCACATTTTTAACAAACCAAATAAAGAGCGATAAGCATAAACAAGTCCATTTTAATTGGATTAAGAGGAGGGTTGGCTTGTGGTTTGCAAACCACAGAGGAGCTGGATAAAAAAGAACTGGGAGATTGCACATTTTCTGCTTTCTCTGACCTCGGAGAACATCTGCAGCCCGCACTCTTTCCTGCTGAACAGATGTCCACGTCTTCTGCAGAGGTTCATGGGTTGGCGCTGTCTCTCCTCTGACCTCCTTCCCTGAGTGCTTTGTGCATTTTGACAAATGGTTCCACCCACTGGCTTTGGTTTCAGATCAAAGGGCCAAGTCCTCGCCCTGCCTCCTGCTCATCTCAAGCACTTCATTCAATCCTCTGGACCTCGGTTTCCTCCATGGTGAAAGGCCATGCTGGTGGCTTCTATTAGTAGGGTTAGTGTGAGAAGTAACTGCTAGCACATTGCCCGCCGCCAAATAGGTCCACCCAAATGGCAGCCACTGATAAGCCAGCTGGAAGCTAAAATCCAGCTGGCATCTTAACTAAAGTAAAGAGGCAGCCCCCATCAGGTGTGGAGGGCCACCTAGCACAGCCTGAGGGGCCAGGGATGGCTTTCCAGAGCCTGTGGGACTTGAAGAATGAATAGGAGCTGGTTGGGGCTGCATGAATGTACAGTTGCCCCTCCTCCGTGGATGCTTGAAGCCGCAGATAGTACCAAACTCTGAATGTACCGGTTTTTCCCATACATAGGCACAGGAAGAGATGAATAACACGATTCAAATAGCACAATTACGACAATATACTATAATGAAAGTTTGTGACTTTCACAGTCTCTCTTGAAAAAATCAAGACAAAATTGGTATTTTCCGACTATGGTTCGGAGGTGCCGCAAGCAATCAGACACGTGCTCGAAAAGTGGGTGGGCGAAGCAAACCTTCATTTCTGGCACAAGGGCACATTGCCGCTGCCTG
>PVHX01027977.1:0-18701 GCA_004024805.1 Geosciurus inauris | reverse complement strand
CAATATACAGCGATTATGAATTCTTGTACAATCTACTATGTAACCAATAAGTTTGCACAGGGGTCTATTATTCCTATTGGTGAGCTAGGGACAGTGGAGGGTGGGGTGTAGGATAGAGTATTGGAGTAGTAGGAAGTGAGGGTACAATTATTAGATCTTAGAAAGCATGAAAGAGGAATACCAGTGGGGTTGGCTATTATTAGAGAGGGCAACAGTGAGTTGTGGAAGACTGGTATGGAGGAAGAGATGAAGGGTACAGCAATTAATGATAGCAAGAAAAATACAACATATGTAAGTGGGAGAAACAGGACTATCTGTAACTCCTCCAGTATTTGGTTGAAAAATCCCAGTCTATTATATCCCCCTGTAAAACAAATCTTTGGATTCACACCTGTTGGGGATTAGGGAGTAGGAAAAGAGTGGGAGGGAAAGGAGTAGAGGATAGAGAAATAACGGAAAGAACAGAGTAATAAAGCAAAAAGATTGAAGAATAGAAATATTCAGAGAGAGAGGTAAAGGCTTAAGTGGAAAATGAGGGAAGAAGCGGTAGAAGAAAAAAAGGGAAGAAGGAAAAAGAAAACAAAATAAAAACAAAAACAAAAAAGCGAAACAACATAAAAAACAAAAACCCACAAAAACAAACAAACAAACCAAATAAAAATACAGAGTTTCAATGTGAACAGACAGGTATGTTTCCTTTCACCTGCAGTAGGTGGCGTTGTTCGTTGCTTGCTGGACTTCGCTGGTGTTTTGGGGTGCGAGTTTTCTTAGCCTGATGGAAGTCTGGGTCGCTGGTAAAGCCGCGTCTAAGTTTATACAGAGTTGCTTTCCAATGACCCCCTTTAGACTAGGCTCATTAGAGACTGTTGTCTGGGCCCCCGTGGAAGTACCTTTTAGCAGGCCTGCGTCCTCCGCGGCTTTGTTCCTCAGGCACTCTGGAATGCAGCTGGAGCAGACCCAAGCCGTCTTTGTGCTGAGCTGTCTTCCTGGCGTCTGTGGCGCATCTCCTATCCTGAATTTGCGCTACTCAGTGGCTGGCGGTTGGGGCCATGGGTACACGCAATCCTGCTGTGGACCCTGTGTGGTTGGGAGGGCACTAGGGCCGGGAATCTGGAGTAGAAGCCACCACCACCCGAGGCAGGTCCTGGGTTTTTGCTCCCAGCTAAGCTGCTGGGTCCGCCTCGCGCGCGCTGGAGTGGATTCCAGGTTATCCACTCCCAGATGAGCCGCTAGTGCTGTCGCCCGGGGCCGCTTTCAGTCCTGTGTTCGCAAACATCATATTTAAAGATGAAATGGTAAACACTTTTCTCCTGAGAAGAAGGCGAGGGGAGGGAACATGGGGACAGGAAAGATGGTGGAATGAGATGGACATCATTGCCCTAGGTACATGGATGACTGCACATACGGCGCAGCTTTACATGATGTACAACAAAAGAAATGAAAAGTTGTGCTCATTTGTGCTCATTTGTGTACAATGAATCAAAATGCATTCTGCTGTCATGTATAACTAAATAGAATAAATAAATTGAAAAAATAATCTTTCCTCTAAAAAAATAAAAATGAAACAAGGATGCTCAGTATCACCATTCTGTTCATTTCACTGGCAGTCTTAGCAAGCACAATAAGGCAGAATGAAAAATTTAAAATGAAGGAAATTTAAATTTCAAAAAAAAATTGGAAAAGGAAGATAGACATCATGCTTATTTGAAGAAAATCTAAAAAAAACTTTTCGGATTAATAAGTGACCAACAAGGTTGTTGGATACAAAATCAAAAAAGTAGAAACTTGGCATTATATTTGAATATCTGCTTGTTGCCACCTTAACCCAGTAATCAAATTTAACATTACTTCTAGTGGAAGAGCATATCCTAATCCTCTCCTCCAATCTTGTCCTTTAGGATTGACACCTGGAAAGCAGTTGGACACCTGGAAAGCAGCTAAACAAAGTATTTGGTGTTTAGCCCTTGATCAAGCAGGAAGGAGTAAATTACAGCACCAGCCCACAGGCTGGCCACTCGTGCCAGTTTCCCTAGAACTTTTCGAAGTTTAGCACTGAAATTCTTATATCCCCAGAGGCTTGGGAGGTTGAGTCAGGAGGATCACAAGTTCAAAGCTAGTCTCAGTTGGGCTGGGGCTGTAGCTCAGCGGTAGAGCGCTTGCCTAGCATACACGAGGCCCTGGGTTCGATCCTCAGCACTACATATAAATAATAAAATAAAGATCCATCAACAACTAAAAAAAAAGCTAGTCTCAGCAATTTAGTGAGGCCCTGTCCGCAAATTTAAAAATTTTAAAAAAGGAAGGGCTGAGGATGTGGCTCAGTGATTAAGTGCTCCTGGATTTAATCCCTGGTTTAAAAAAGAAGAAGAAGAAGGAGAAAAAAGAAATTCCTACATTCTAAGAAACTAGAAGGTTGGTCACCCGGTCAGCTCAATAAAACTACCTTTACTTTCTTCCCCCTGGTCCTCACTTCCCTGCCCCAATCCTAGAGTTAGGGGAGGAGGAATGTATGATAATGAAAGTTGATAAAAGGAATGGCACTTTGTTCCTCAATAGTAGCTGGTTTCTGAACCAAGAAAGGGGAGCTTAAAATTAGATATGAGATTTTTTGGTGGGTGATAAAAATATTTCCCAAATCGATGGTGATGTTTGTGCAATTCTGTGACTATGCTAAAAACCATTGATTGTATAATATAAGTGAAGTGTATTTAATTTAATTTATTTATTTAATTTATCTTAAGCTATTTAAAAAGTGTGAGAAGGAAGATTTTATTAGATTGGTCTGGAAATTCTTATACTTGAAAGAGACTAAAAAACTCTATCATTTCCCTGAGATGTGATCAAAAAAACAAAATGAAAGGGTTTGACACCAGTGGAAGCATAATAATCTTTTAAATTTGTTCTCTCAGTAAACTGGCTACACTCATTTGAATGGATTTTTGTTCCCTGCAACCAAGAGGTTTTTTGGGGGGTTTTTTGTTTGTTTTTTGGAGGGGTACTTTAGATTGAACCCAGGGGTGCTTTACCACTGAGCCATATCCCAATCCTTTTTATTTTTTGAGATAGAGTCTTGCTAAGTTACTGAGGCTGGCCTCGAATTTTTGATCATCTTTGAATTTTTGATCATCAGCCTCCCAAATTGCTGGGATTAGAGGTGTATAACAACCATGCCTGGCCAAGAGTTTTGACAAAAACATCCAAAGAATATTCATTTCATTTATTCTCATGCAGATGCTAAATCTTAACCTTGGATAAGATCACTAATAATTTTCTATTTGCTCTGTATATTTATACCGTTGCACTAGTCCCTCACAGACTCTAAAAAAAAAAAAAGCCACATTGGCATTATGACAGTAGTGTATATTGAAAATGTATTAGAAAACAGCTGTACATATGTGTTATTGAGGTCCTGAGGAGACATTTGTTTTTCTTTGGATATTAGTCTTAGGAGTAGCTGGGCTTCTAAACAATTGGTTTATTTATATTTTATGTATATGGAATTGTGTCCTTATAAATACTTTATTTTTTCTTCTGTCTTCCTAACTCTTTCTAAAGCTGTTCCTGAATAATGGTGCTTTCCTGGAGGTATTGTCAATCATATACCTTTACTTCCCTTGCCCACACAGAGGGCACATGACCAAGATATCCAGACAAAATGCCTCATTCCTTTGTCCACCTTCATTGGTCTGGATAAAGAAACACAACACAAACAAGGTCATTCAGAATCCTACCAAAGGTTTTATTCTGGAGCTCTTAGCTATCCCCAAATCCCCATTGTCCATAGGATTACTGGCCATAGGACTATGTAAGATTAGAGCTTTTATAGCCATCTTTATCATCAAGAGGGAAGAGCCTATTTGAGAATGAAACAACAGAGGCAAATGTCCTGAGGACTTTGAGTCTCTGAACCCACCTGTTCCTCAAACTAGGTCTATACATGTATTTTTCTGTTAAATAAGCCAATATATTTCCTTTTTTGATTTTTAAAAATTTATGCTAGTTTGATTTGGATCTCTGTCACTTGCATCAAAAAGAGGCCTGAATGATACAGTTACTCATTAAGTTTTCCTCTTTTCATTGGCAGAAAGAGTCAAATTTGCAGTCCAAAGTGGACAGGATCATGTTGAATGAATTTTGTATATTACATTGTTGCTTGCTTCATCTTTTTTTCTGCCTTTTTTTCTTCACTTATATTTTACCTTGCTATATCTTATGTACTTTTGTAAACCTCTTCAAATCCCTTTATAACATGACAGTAAATAGTAGAAATTGTTTCCTATATTACCCTGAGTCAGGACTAGAACAGAATTAAGAGTTTATTCCTAGAGGACATATAGTTGATTTCTTACTCAAACTTCACTCTTCCTTCTTTCCCAATCCAGATTTTGTTGTAGAAGTCATTCTTCTTCCATATAGCCTATGTGCTTTAGGCTGTCCTTGGTGACAGCTTCAGGGATGGACTTAATTAAGGGTAACTTTATCCTTTTTAAGAGTTGTCTCACAAACTTGTGCCTCTAAGTTGTCAGGAGAGAGAGGTTTGCTGATGACTTCTACTTCTAGAAAACCTTCTGAAAATGACCCTTCCCCTCTTTTACTGTATGTTATTGTGTGTACATATGATTCTGAAACGATTTTAGCCATGTCACCCACCCAAAGAGAACAAATTCAAGAGAGGATGATGGAGCAGAGCCACTGTAATAAATTAGTTCTGAGAACTGCTCTGTCTCTAAGTTTTGGTTATTTAAGTCAACAAATATTTTCATTCAAGCCACTTTGATTTGGGCATATTGGGATCCCAATATAGTTAGAGGATGAGTCAGTTTCTGTTCTTGCAGTTGCTATGACAACCTACCTTATTAGTTTTAAGAAATTCCAAAGCTCTGTATAGTATGACAGTCAACTGATACCATAGATATCTTTAGGAAAACAATCTTAACTAGTAAGTCTCTTGGTTTGACTGAGTTCAAAGGCCTCTAAATCTCCTGATTGCCATTAGAGTGCAATCAGCTTTTCAGAGAATGTACTTTATACCTTGAAATCATTCAGAAGTCAATTATTGTTTCTGTGAAGATAGGGCATGTATAAATAAGTCATCCTGTTTGACTATCTTTCAAGTTATTCTCCAAGGTCCTCACAAGATACTGAAGTGATGGCCATTCCTTCTTTTGTAGGCCAAAGGGGAACAGAATCTCCTCTTAAATGATACAATTATCTCTGAAGTCAGAAGTCATGATTATGAAAATAGCACATTTTACTTACTTAGCCCAAATTCACATGCTGCTCTTTGGATGCAACCTCCATAGTAAAAAAATTAAGATTGAAATTAAAGATTATTATTTTTTTCTTTTTTGGTATCATGGATTGAGCCCAGAGACACTGAATCACTGAACCACATTTCCAGCCCTTTTTATTTTTTTTGTTTTGAGACAGGGTCTCACTAAGTTACCTAGGGTCTCACTAAATTGCTGAGGCTGGCTTTGAACTTGGATTCTCCTGCCTGAGCCTTGCTTTTTCTTACACAGGTAAATAGAATCGATTCTGTCTTAGCAACAAACTGTTTGACCAACAGATTATTTTTGTGCTTCTTTGGAGGAACTAATATTCTACACTATTCAAATCTTTTATGAAAAAATATTTTCTTCAGTTCTCTAATTCTCCTGAAAGCAATCACTATTAACAATTCCTTGCTGGCCATGATGGCACATGCCTGTAGTCCCAGCAACTCACAAGGAAGGAGGATTTCTTGAGTCCTGGAATTCCAGGGCACCTGGGTCAAATCACATCTCAAAAAAAATTTTTTTTAAATTTTTTTAGTTGTAGATGGACACAATATCTTTACTTTATTTATTTCTTTTTATGTGGTGCTGAGGATTGAACCCAGTGCCTCATGCATGCAAGGCAAATGCTCCGCCACTGAGCTACAATCCCAGCCCCTCAAAAAATTCTTTTTATCTTGTAGAATTTTTAAATAATTTACTTGTACTTAATTGCTAGTAAAGGTACATGTTTTTCCATGTGATAATTTGCTACTTATATATTGCCCCATGTTATTTATGTCAGATATATTTTCTATTTGGCTACATCATATTAATTTTTGTCTTATTTATAAAATTTCCTTTTGAAAATTAAGAAAAAATATATAAATATATTTCTCTGTTTTCTGATATCACCCTCCCTCCCACACTTTTTTTCCTGCACTCATTGTTTTTCCCTTTAGTGCATATCTTGTTAAGCTAGTCCATTTTCTTCTGTTGTTTTTTGGACTATAAAGAATATATTTTATGGGAAGATTCAAAGTAAAGAACTAAATTATTATTTTCTATGTTGATATTCTGCTATCCAAGAAAAAATTGAATGGTGTATCTCATTCTCACTGGTTTGTCAAAAGTTAAAGGCTTTGAATCTATTAGTAATATGATTCTGTACCATTAATAATTTTCATTATTTACTTTTGCAGTACTGGGGATTGAACCCAGGGCCTCAGGCATAGCTAGGCAAGTGCTCTACCACTGAACTACATCCCCAGCCCTTATGCTATTTTTTAAAGTATGTGCTCTTTTTTTTTTTTTTTTTTTTTTTGGTACTGAAGACTGAACTCAGCAGCACTTGACCACTGAGCCACATCCCAGCCCTATTTTGTGTTTTATGTAGAGACAGGGTTTCACTGAGTTGCTTAGCTCCTCACCGTTGCTGAGGCTGGTTTTGAACTCATGATTCTCCTGTCTCAGCCTCCCAAAGTGCTGGGATTACAGGCTTGCGCCACCGTGCCCGGCTAAATATGTGTTCTTTTTTAAAAAATGACATAAATTTACAGTAGTTAATTTTGGGGATAGGCTTTAAGTCTGATTCAACCAGTTCATTTGTTACTTAAATATCTTCTTTGTAATTTATTCCTCCAGAAGAACTCAAGTTTTAACATTGAAAGGGGATTAGTTTTATAGTAAAAGAAAATATGAAAATAGTGTTAATTTAATTATCTACATATCCTTTTTGGTCTCTGGATATTCTAAAAATATTTTTTGTTTTGTTTTAGAAGTTCAAAAGTGTTCAGAGTATCTTTGGTGGAGGATTTTGGGAGTAATTATTTTATTATTTCATAGTTACTGTTTTAAATTTTTCTATAAGACATGAGTTTTCAGGCCCAACTTAAAAATGTGAAGGAAGAAACAATCTTTTTATTGTTACCACATGAATCTGGGTATCTTAAGATATTGCACAAGAAGGAGAACTTTCCTTAAATCTCTCTCTAATCATTAACCAGAAGTATACAACCCTTTGGTTATCTATCTTAAAAGTAAAATTTATGTAGCTTTTAAAAAGTGATTTAATTAATAACTTATTAATCAAAATTGTCTTGCTAAGTAGAGATGATGCAGCATATTTTTCTTTGGAGTCATTCTGATTAAGCGTTTTCTTCTACTGAATTCTCCTTATGTAATCAAGTACAGTTGTGTGCCACTTATTTGTCTGAGAAATGAGTCCCTAGGAAATGTTATTGTGCAAACATCACTGGTCATACTTATATAAATCAAGACAGCTATGTCGGTAGACATCAGAATCTTAGGGGACCACCATCATTATATAAATCATCCTTGACTGAAGCATCCTTATGTGATGCATGACTGTATTTACAGGATATACACATTGCATCATTAGGAAGAGAATTTTTGGAGATTTTAGGAGATTTGGGAGAAAAGACCAGTTTCCTGACACTTTTGTGTGTGTCTTGCAGTCTTTCATAGTACAGCCTTTAAATATGAATGGTAGCTGGGTACAGACGTGTGCCACTGTCTGTAATCCCAGTGACTCAGGAGGCTGATGAAGGAAGATTGCAAGTTTGAGGCCAGCCTCAGAAATTTAGTGAGGCCCTGAGCAACTGAGTGAAATCCTGTCTTAAAATAAATAAATAAATAAATAGGTAGATAAATAAGTAGGTAGGTAGATAGATAGATAGATAGATAGATAGATAGATAGATAGATAGATAGAGTTGAGGATGTACCTTAGTGCTAAAGCATCCCTGGGTTCAATCCCCCGTGTGTGTGTGTGTGTGTGTGTGTGTGTGTGTGTAAATGGTAACACTTAAAAGGAGAGAATTCACAGAAAGCCTTATCTGATAGGAGTATTCCTAAAAATGTGTGTTTGTTGTATTAAGATCAGATCTTCATGACACTAAGAGAGCTTGTGATTTAAAGAAATTACATGGTGTGTCCTTAGGTAAAAGGAATTGTCACATGATTTTTGTCTGTTTTGTAAATTTTGTTCTCATTAAATCATAAAATCTTACAGATCTTCTGGCTGAAACTTCTCCCCAGAGTAGATATCCTTTCTCCTTTGTCTTCTACTTCATCAGTGAGCAGGAGGGTTATCTGTTGGTGTTTCTACCACCTAGACATGAAGTATTATTCTTTGTGAATTATGAGATGTAGAACCATTTTCTTAACTTTTCTGAACCTCAGTTGCCTAACTGGTAAACCAGAATAAAAATACCTACCACATAAAATTGTTGGGAGAATTAAATGAGATAAAAATCTTTAGAGTGCCTAATGTAAAAATGTATTTGTTACTTAAGAAACCTATAAAGATGTTCACATATAGTAGATATCCATTAAATACAGATTCTCTTAATGCCTCTAAGTCATTGATTGTAAAGTCAAAGGAAATGGAGCTACTTCAGATCCTTTGAGAATGCCAGTAGACTTCCCTCAGGTTATGTCATTGTGTTAATTTATTTGAATATATAGTTGTTAGACCAGCTAAACATCTTTGTAAATATGCTCTCATCCAGTTCAAGTTTCTTGAACTATGTAGGAATCATGATACATCTTGTCAGATGCCTTGCTGAACTCAAGATACATGATGCCTACTGCCAATTTAATGATCACAAAAGAAAAGAAAATTAAATTTGATTCTATGCTTTGTTCTTAAGGTATTCATTCTGGTTCTTAATGATCATCTTTTAAAAATCAAAAAGCATTCTGTATCAAATAAATCTTCCAGATCTTTTCAATAGGTAGTGTCAGACTTATCTGTGATTTTTCAGCATCTTCCTATCCTATTATGAATATTAAAAATATTTTAAAATATTTTGATTAAAATATTAAGGCCTTTGCCCAATGAAGTCTTTCGATACTTTTGCTATTCTCAGTCATTCAAAAGGACTGCAGATAAAGGTTCTGCAATGATTTGTGTAAGTTCTTCTGGAACCTATTTTTGGTCAAAGGAGTTCATTCCTTGTTTTCCAATATATAATGTAAAAAGTGAAGGTTTCAGAAGTTCCTGCTCTCTCACACCCCAAAGATAACCACTATTAACAGCTCATTTGTATGAACATTTATAGTGTCTGAATCTATAAGTATAAATAAACAATTTTTTAATCAAGAAGGAGCCACACATGGAGCTGGGATTGTAGCTCAGCGGTAGAGCGCTTGCCTCGCATGCATGAGTCCCTGGGTTCGATCCTCAGCACCACATACAAAGCAATAAAATAAAGACATTGTGTCCATCAAAAACTAAAAAATATTTAAAAAAAAAAAAAAAAAAAAAGAAGGAGCCACACATACTGTTATGCCACTGGCCTTTTAAAAACAGATTTTAACTTTAGAGCAACTTGAATGCACAGCAAAATTGAGCTGCAGGTACAAAAATTTCCAGTAAACTCCTTGCCCCAACACATGCACAGCCTGCCCTTTATCAGTTTCCACATCCCTCACCAAGATGTTCCACTTGTTTCAACTGACATTGATATCATATTGTCACCTAAAGCCCATAATTTATATTCAAGTTAATTCTTGGTGTATTGTAATCTATGGGTTTGGACAAATTTACTATGAGATGTATCTACCATAATAGTATCAGAGAGCAGCCAGGTGCAGTGGCACAAGCCTGTAATCCCAGCAATTAGGGAGGCTGAGACAGGAGAATTGCCGAGTTCAAAGCCAGCCTCAGCAAAGGCGAGGCACTAAGCAACTCAGTGAGACCCTGTCTCTACATAAAACACAAAATAGTGCTGAAGATGTGGCTCAGTGGTTGAGTGCCCCTGAGTTCAATCTCCAGTACCAAAAAGAAAAGAAAAGAAAGAAAAAATAGTATCAGAAAGCATAATTTTACTCCCCTAAAAATTCTATAGTATGGAGGCTGGGGCTGTGTAGTTCAGTGGTGGAGCACTTGCCTAGCATGTGTGAGGCACTGGGTTTGATTTTCAGCACCACATATAAATAAAAATAAAGTTCTATCAACAACTAAAAAATACATATTTTTTAAAAAAATTCTATAGTATGTGGTCTTTTCAGATTGACTTATTTAATTTAGCAATATACATTTAAGTTTCCTTAAGTTTCCTTTTTTCATGGTTTGACAACTCATTTCTTTTTATAACTGAGTAATATTTCTCTGTCAGCTCTGTTTAGACTATTGATGTTTAATGCGATTATAAATATGGCTGGGTTAATGGCTACCATGTTTGCTACTGTTTTCTATTTGTTGTCTTTATTCTTTGTTCCTAGTTTCTTCTTCCATTCTTTATTTTCCTTTTGTGGCTTTGTTTATTTACTTACATTCTTTTTTTCAGTATTGGGAATTGAGCCCAGGTACGCTCTATCACAGAACTGCATCTCCAGCCCTTTTCATTTTTCATTTTGAGACAGAGTATTCTTAAATTGCTGAGGCTGGCCTTGAACTTGTGACCCTCCTGCCTCAGTTTTGGAGTAGCTGTAGAATATGTAAATAAATGCTTTGTTGCTATTATTTTGAACAAACTGCCATTTTTTTTATTAATTAAGAAGAAAACAAATATTTAAAAAAATTTACTATTGTGTTTCTTTGCCAGTGTTCTTCCTTTGTTTATGTAGATCTGAGTTTTTGATCTGTATCATTTTCCTTATCTCTAAAGGACTTCTTTTAACATTTCTTGTAAGGTAGGTCTGCTGGCAATAAATTTCTCAATATTTATCAGGAAAAGTCTCTATTTCTCTTTTACTTTTGAGGGATAATTTTGTAGGGAATAGAATTCTAAGCTGGTGGTATTTTCACTCTCATTGCTTTAAATATTTCACTCTCTTCTTGTTTGAATGGTCTCTGAAGGAAAGTTGGATGTAATTCTTCTCTTTGATCCTCTGTAGGTAAGAGATTTTTGTTTTCTAATGTTTTTGTTTTCTTTTGCTTCTTTCAGGGTTTTTCCTTCATCTTTGATTTTCTGCAATTTAAATATTACATGCCTAGTTGTAGTTTTGGAGAGTTTTTTGTTTTGTTTATTTGGGGCATTTATCCTTCTTGATATCCTCTGAGCTTCATGGATTTGTATCTGACATAATATGAGGAAATTCTCAGTCATTATTGTTTCAAATATTTCTTCTGTTCCTTTTTCTCTTTGTTCTCCTTCATGGAATTTCCATTATGTATTTTTATACCCTTTGAAGTTGTTCCACATTCCTTGAATATTCTGTTCTTTTTTTCCCCAACCTTGTTTATTTTTTCTTTTCAGTTTTGGCAGTTTCTATTGAAATGTGTTCATGTTCACAGATTCTTTCCTCAGTAGAGTGGAGTCTACTGAGAAACTTATCAAAGGCATTCTTTATTTTTGTTATGATATTTTATCTTTGTGGTTTCTTTTTTGGTTATTTATCAGAATTTCCATCTTTGCTTCATTGCCCATCTGTTCTTGCATGCTGTCTACTCTATCTAGTAGAGCTCTAAGTATATTAATCATAGTTGCTTCAAATTCCTGGTCTAATAATTCTAACATCCCTGCTATATATGAATTTCTTCAAAGCATGTTTTTGTTGTTTTGTTTATTTTTTTGACCTCTTAGTCTGCCTTGTACTTTTCCCTTGATTGCTAGACATGATTGATACACTGGGTAAAAGGCACTGCTGAAAATAGGCCTTTGGTAATGTAGTGATAGATGGCGTGCATGTGTGTATGTTTTGGGGGAGGATTCTAAAGCCCCATGATTAGATCTCAGTCTTTCAGTCAGCCTGTGCTTCTGTGTCCCCATTCACATTCTCTTAGGTGGAACAGGATGGCTAGAGGGGCCTGGAGTTGAGTATTTTTCTTATTCCACTTTAGTTAAATAAAATTCCAGCAAGTTAGGCTCTGGTTAAAGTTTCTCCTAAGGGCAGGTTTAGTTTAAAAAACATGTTCTGGAATATTTTAAAGTTTCTTTCTTCCTTTCTCCTGCTGAAAGCAAGGAAGCTATATGAGCTCTTTCTCAAATATTCACTGTGAGAACTTCTTTGAGTTCCTGAAGGTAAAACCTAACTGGATCACTCTGGAGATTTTTCTCAAATATGTGTATACTGAGTCTTCTTCAGTAATTGATCAATTATCATTCAGATTTTTCTACCTCAGCACTGGTTTCTCTTTTTGCTCAGGTAAGTTGTGATTCTTGGTATTTCTGTCTCGCTCTCTAATTTGAGGGCAGTGGTTTTGCCTGTGGCCTACTTCTCTACAGCACTAAAGAGATTTGTTGGTTAATTTTTTTTTTGTTTTTTTTCTTCATATATTTATTGTTAGGACAGAGTAGTAATTTCCAGACTCCTTACATATGGATCAGTCTACTTGCATTTTTCACTTAATTCTAAACATATATGTATGTATGTATATTTATGTATCTATATAATCCATGTCAGTACAAGTTCTATACTTCAGTTTGTCTTGATGAATGTTTATATCCTCTACCCTCTTGTCTTTTCATTACTTAGAATATTTTGTTTGTGTATATATATACATATATATACATATATATGTATATATATATATGTTTAAATAACATGCTTTCTTAAAAACGTGAGGGCTGGGGATGTGGCTCAATGGTAGAGTGCTTCCCTAGCATGTACAAGGCCCTGGTTTCAATTCCTAGCACGGGGGGAAAAATTAAACAAAAAACATGATTATAAACTCAGCACACTGGTAACACTGTAGTCCCAGTTTAGAAGGATGAGGCAGGAGAACTGCTTGAGTCTAGGAGTTTGAGGCCAGCCTAGGTAACACAGATAGATAATTATAACCCTATCTCAAATAAATAATTATAACTTCCAATAAAGATAATAATCCATGGTATTCATTTCCTCCTGACTTAGATGCTCAGAAAACCTTTCCTATTCCTCAAGGTCTAGAATTAGAGAACTGAGGAGATTCCCTTTGTTTCACAGTCAAATGAGCTACTTTCCAAACTGTGGGAGATCTCTCCCTATTTAAAGCCCCATTGTCAGCCCTTCTCATTCTGCCACCTGTTTTCCATGTTCTGAGAACTATTCAGCCCTGCTGCCTGCTGTCTCCCTTGGCCTTTTCAAGGCTAGTTGGGGCTGCCTTACTCTCTCTGCAAAGGTGGAATTACAATGAAGTTTCTCTCAGCTCTTTTGCCCTGCCTCGTCTTCTGTAGGCAAAAGCATAAAGTGCCTGTGGGTTCTCTCAGCTTTCCTGACTCCCTCATTCCCTTTTGGTGATACTATTCTTAGCACTGGGCAAACACCAGTGGCAAAAGAGTTCAGGGTAGTGCAGTACGGCTGTTTCTAGAGTTCCCCTAGGTTTAATCTGCTATGCCAGCCCCACATGTGGCCTTGAAATTTGTTATAAGTAAACCTGGTTTCTCAAAACCCCATCTATGACAGTTTTCCCCTTCTGCCTCTGTTTCAGAGATGAAAGTTTGTGGCTGTCTTCTGTCCTGCCATTTTAGTTTAGTTCAAGGGTTGGCACACTCTTCCTATAAAGAACTGCATAGTGAGTACTTGGGGCTTTGTAGACTAAGAGGTAAAATTGAGCAACTGTTCTCATTTTTTTTTTTTTTTACATTTTGTGAAAACCATTCTTAGTTTCAAGGTCAAACAAAAATAGATCTGGGGGCTGGGGTTATGGCGCAGTGGTGGCGTGCTCGCCTAGCATGCGTGAGGCACTGGGTTCGATCCTCAGCACCACATAAAAATAAAATATTCTGTCCACCAACAACTAAAAAATAAATATTTAAAAAATAGATCTGATGGATTTGGTCTACTGGTCAGTTTGAGAACCTCCACTTTGGTTCATTTAGGTTTCTTTCTGTCTTCACTGATAGATTTTTAAGAATCTGTGATTAGATCATTCTTCCAGCATTTTCCTTTTGGTATGATGAGAGCATCAGTATCTTGTGATTTTTTTTTATATTCAAGCCAAAGGTTGAAGTAAGCCAACTTCATTCATCCTTTCTTCTTGTATTAAACTTACATCTTCTCCAGTGGGATCTTATTAACTTTTTTAAAAAAATTTTTTTTAGTTGTAGATGGGCACAATATCTTTATTTTATTTATTTTATGTGGTGCTGAATGTAAAGATTTGCCGACCAGGGAGGAGAATTAAGCCACTCGGCAAGGCTTTATTGGAATGCGTGCCCTCGGACCAAATCCCCCGTCCATCAGAGCGTGTTAGAAGAAATGGCACTGGGGATTCCGTGCACAGAGAATTTCAAGAAAACCCGGCCAGGAAGGGGAGGGCTTGGGGACAGGAAGAGAAGGCCAGAGTCCTTCCTGGATAGGTCAGGAAAACTCGCTGATTGACAGGAGGCGTGTCTACTAGTGACGTCACATCTGGCTTGCAGCTCCGCTTCGCAGCTGCTGACCGGTTCCCCTACTTCAGCATCTTAGACCCTGACCAGACCTAACATCCTGGCCTTTTTGGTGATATAGGACAGCAGATTCTGTCTGGCTACTTCGTGCGGGATTGGGGCGTTGAGAGATGGGGGTGCGGCTGGGGCATTGGTCAGGCAGGGAGGCAGACTCAGGGGTGTGGGAGCCTCTGGTTGTCAGTCATGTTGCTTGAATGTAGAAACATCATCTGTGGGTAGGAACAGAAGCTTGGGAGAGATTACTGATTAGTAGAAAAAGAAGGGGGGCTGCTGAGAAATTTTGAGTTTGGTGGGAGTCCAACATGATGGGAGTTTAAGGCTAGATAATGAAATTTCTTTATGTTTTTAAGTAGCGATTGCTGCATAATCAAGTCCTCTTGCTTAGCCCAGAGGCAGTGAATGGGGGCCAAGTTTTGTTCTTACCGATTGTTAAGAGTCACCTTTTGTTTTCTTGGGAGGCATCCTTGAGGAACTTGAGGGCAGCACGTTTGCTCTGCTAGTGCCATCTGCATTAGGACAGGTCGAGGTCTGGCGAGGTCTGGTGCTGATGTGGCTTCCCTGGGAAGCCTGAGGGACAGTTTCCCCTCTTTGGTGACCTTCCTATTCATTGTATGGCATTTGATTGGCTCTTTAATTCTCTAATGGTCTCAGAAATCTCCTTGATCAGGAGGTCCTGTGGCCCAGAGATGTAGAGGGCTTCAGAGAAGTTTCCTCATTCCTTGGATTTAGGTTGACTCAAAGGGCAAGAGCCAAACACTGGTTTTCTTGGCCCTTTAATTTAATTTTAGTTTTTAAGTCTTGATCTTAAACACTCAGCAAGCCAATCTCACCAGTGACAAAGTGAGGGTACTGGGCTTTAATTTTAAGGTCTATTTTATCTTATAGGTGGTGGCTGATCTATCTTAAAATAATTTGGGTTGGTTGTTCTTGAAGTAGTACCTCTGTAAAACATTAACAGGCAATAGTTAGAGTTTCAGTAAAATACAAAATAAAATCAACAACAGCAAAACATATTTAGTTTGTGTAACAGCTTTCTTTTAAAGTTCGGCTGAGTTATATATTATGTCCCTGTTTGAGGTCCTAATGATCTTTACAACAAAATTAATCCTTTGAACATATCTTTAAATGAACTGGAGTCTCATCTATTTTGAAGCCATTGTAGTAAGCTGGGAGACAGAACTATCTCAGGTAAGACAGGGCTCCTTGCAAAATTTTAGTAGAATATTAAATAGATTAGGTCCTCATTTATTTAAAAGATCACTCTGATGTAAAAATAAGTTAAAGTCTTATTGATGATAGGTTTAGTTATAAAACATTAAATGATATGTATGGATACCATACAAATTCAGTTTGGAGAACATCAGCTTGATAAAACATTTTTTAAAGCTTCTATTTTAAATACTTGTATACCTGGAAGATATGAACACATTTAATATAGAATTAGAATTACATTGATGTTATTACATTAAGTTTAGTTTTGAAAGAAAATTTTAGATGTTAACTTTTAAATTAGTCATAGACATAAATCTTAGAATTTTACCCTTCATTTAGATCCATATCCCAAAATAATCCTTGTAAATTTTGAATTTAGGCAAATTACTCCATTTCAATGATAAGAAATACCTTATGTTATTTATAGTACTTTAAATGAAACAGTAAAAGCCTTTAGAGATTTATAAACCTTTGTGTTGAAAGAAAGGACAATTGAGTTTAACCTTTAGATTCAAATTAAGTAAGCTCATATTAGTCACATGATGGCTGTCCTCTGAGGGAAGCAGGGAAGTTTCTGCAACACAGAGAATTATTAAGGTAAGTATCTTAGGAATTTACAACTGATAGGGTAATACAGAGAGGCAGAAGGCAAACCAATGACTTATATAGCTTAGCATCCTAGATAAGGGGGAAACTCAGGTTTTAGCATGAGGGTGTGGTTTAGATTTTAAGAAGCATAATTACCCAATCAAAGCCAAACATAGTCCAAGCAAGTAAAACAAAATAAACCTTTATGACCTCTTGTCTAATTGGCTTTCAATCCTAAGATAGAATTAGACTGGGTTAGAGAATTACATTCATTTACCATTTATGAAAACACAATGTTTAAGTATATAGAATTATACCTGTTGGGCTTTAAATTAATTTTGTTTCTAATGATGACAAAGCAATTTTATATCCCCTTGATAAATTTTATCATTTATGAAAACATCAAAAATGTTACCCTATGGAATTTAAAGGAATTAAAAGTATTTGGTATTGGATTTAACAGTTAACATTTTATCTAATAAACATATTTGAGTACTCAATATTAGATCTGATTTGCTTATTTTCATTAAAAAAAACCAAGACATTAGACAAGCATATTTAACAGTAACATTTTTCCCTTAAAGAAATTTTTGACAATGAGATATATATTAGACATTTTATAGACATTAACATGTTATTAGTCCTTTGGCCATGTGGAAAGACTTGTGAGTTGAGTAATTTTAAAGACATCTTTATTTTTGTTTACCCAATTTAAATTGAACCTTTTAAATCATGTGAATTAAAGGTAGTTGGATCCATTTTTTAATTTTAGTTTATGAGCGCTCCATATATTAGATTTGATACATAAACACATGTAAACAATATGCAAGACAAAACATGTATAGACATCACATGAAAAAAACCAGAGGCCTCTTGAATTAAAGGTATATCTTGTCTCAGTAGAGTGTAAAAAAAACTTTTGTAGTTGGATAAAATATATCTGATCAGAAATCTTAATTTTAGCATGCAGAGTCAAAATCAGGAACTTAAAAATTATATATAGAATTTAAAATCCTAGAGTCCTGGAAAAAATGATATAGCTGTTAATTATTTTAATAAAGCAACAGGAGAAAAAAGGAGAGGGAGAGAGGAGGGAAGGGGAAAGAGAAACGTCAAGTTAATTTGAACATAAGTCCCTTTTGTTTTGTGCATTAACAATACCTATCTGGCAACAGAATTAAGAAATTGACCTGGTTTTTGCAGTGTGTTTTCTGCTTTTTGAGTCAATTTTTAATTGTCCCCAAGTCGGGGGAGCAGTCAAAGACAGATACAGCAGTTGGAGCTTCAGCTTTGGGGCAGTGGGGGAAAAGCTTTGTGAGTCTTGGAGGAGGGAGCTTAGGTGGGTGTAAAGTAACCTCCTTTCCATTTTTTTTTTTTTTGAGCCAAGTAAGCCTGGGGGGAGGGGCGAGGGCAGCGGCTGCAGGACACGCCGGAAGCATGGAGCCGCGGGCCGGCTGCCGGCTGCCCGTGCGGGTGAAGCAGGTTGCAAAGGCGTGCTGGTGGTCACCGTGAGCTGCTGCGAGCGCAGCTTTGCTGGGATCCTGCTGGTGAAAAAGTGAGTGGGTGGGGCAGCCCAGGGCGCCCAAGTCCCCGGGGACCCTCTGCTGCCAGGCCAGGGTCGGTGGGGCGGGGCCACCGCGTGGCAGGCAGCTCACAAACTCCCAGATGCCCGTCCAAATGGCGTGGAGGCAGCGAGAGATGGAGGGAGGCGCAGTGGGCTCTGCAGCTGTGGGAAGAGCGAGCCCAGTCTTGAGCAGCAAGGCCCCGACAGCGCGGCCGCATCAGGAAGGAGATAGAGGAGTAAATGGGAAAGGGATTTTTGTGAGCTAGAAGAACTTGAGAAGACAGAACAGATGGGAAAGGGAGGGGCGAGAGCGCAGTGGGAAGGACTTGAAAGGACAGAACAGAGGGGAAAGAAGGGAGGGGCGAGAGCGCACTTCCAACAAAGCCTTGGTGAAATGAATTTCTGTCCTTTTCCCCATCTGGTGACAAAAATTAGCCAAATCAGTGAGGATTTGAAAATCAAAAAGTTCCTTGTGACTTCTCAGCGGCCCCGGGAAGTGGGCGGGGGCATAAGTCAGCGTCCCAAAGAATGCTCGCGTCCATGGGAGAACGGGGCCAAGCAGAAGATTGAAGCGTCCTTCGAACCTTTCGGGCCCGGACGGCAGCGGCGATTGGCTAACAATGGAGACTGGGAATGTCTTCCCAATCTCCGTGGCTTCGAGCGGACAGAGCGCCCAAGCGCACGTGCGACTTACAGGATGGGCCTCTGGAGTGAACGGTGGGGGTGGGGCAAGCCGAGAAGCC
>PVHX01027976.1:0-18696 GCA_004024805.1 Geosciurus inauris | reverse complement strand
TGTACTCTCTTTTCTTCCTCCTTACTGGTCTTCCCCAACTCTCTGTCACTCTTTCTAGTAATAGCCAACTTCTCTTGGATTCCTTTCTCATGCTTTCTAAGATCTAATAACTATATCCTTACCTCCTACTACCCCAACATTCTATCCTACACCCCACCCTCAAGTTTCCTAGCCCACCAACAGAAACTATAGACCCTTGTGCAAACCTATTGTTTACATAATAGATGTTAAAGGAACTCATAATTGTTGCATATTGTGACTAAATTGTAAATGTATTTGGCAGCTTTTAGGAGCTACTTGGTTTGAAACTATATATTGTTTGTATTGAGATCAATCAATATCGGTCTCCCCTTCAAAGGAGAGGTATTGAAACTCTGCAGGGAAAATATAATAGGAGTAAAAACTGTCTTTGATCAGCAGAGCTAGAAGGAAAGACACACAAACATAATGAAAAACCAAGGGAAGAAAGTGCCTCAAACAAACCAAGATACTACACTATTAGAATCCATGGTCAGTACAGCAGAAGAAATGACAGAACAGGAGTTCAGGATGTACATAATTAAAATATTCTGTGACTTAAAGAATGATATAAGAGAGCAAGCCCAGTCAGCAAAAGATCATTTCAATAAAGAGATACATAGGCAAATACAGGAAGTAAAAGATCACTTCAACAAGGAGATGGAGATTCTGCAAAGGAACCAAACAGAAATCCTTGAAATGAAAGAAACAATAAACCAAATTAAAAACTCAACAGAAAGCATCACCAACAGATTAGACCACTTGGAAGACAGAACCTCAGATACTGAAGACAAAATATTTAACCTTGAGAATAGAGTTGACCACACAGTGAAGATAGTAAGAAACTATGAACAGAACATCCAAGAACTATGGGATAACATTAAAAGACCAAACTTGAGAATTATTGGGATAGAGGAAGGCATAGAATTCCAAACCAAAGGAATGAGCAGTCTATTCAACCAAATAGTTCATTTCCAAATATGAAGAATGAACTGGATAATCAAATTCAAGAGGCTTACAGGACACCAAATGTACAAAATCACAACAGACCTACACCATGGCACATCATAATGAAAAAGCCTAACATTTGGAATAAGGAGAGAATCTTAAAAGCCACAAGAGAAAGGAAACAGATTACATATAGGGAGAAGCCAATTAGGATCACTGCAGACTTCTCAACCCAGACCCTGAGAGCAAGAAGATCATGGCAAAGCATATACCAAGTGCTAAAAGACAGCGGATGCCAACCAAGAATCTTATATCCAGCAAAATTAAGTTTTAGTTTTGATGATGAAATAAAAACCTTCCAAGATAAACAAAAATAAAAGAATTCACAGCAAGAAACCTGGCACTACAGAACATTCTTGGTAAAATATTCCATGAGGAGGAAATAAAAAACAATAATGAAAACTTGCAGAGGGAAGAGCTACACTAAAGGCCAATCAAAGGAGAAACCCAGTCAAGTTAAAAACTAAGAATAAACCAAAATGTCTGGAAATACAAACCATGTCTCCATAATAACATTGAATGTCAATGGCCTAAACTCAGCAATTAAAAGACACAGGCTGGCAGATTGGATTAAAAAAAAGACCCAACAATATGCAGCCTCCAAGACACTCATCTCATAGAAAGAGACACTCACAAACTGAAGGTGTAAGGATGGAAAAAAATTTATCACTCACATGGACTACGTAAACAAGCAGGAGTTTCCATCCTCATTTCAGATAAAGTGGACTTCAAACCAAAGTTAGTGAAAAGGGATAAAGAAGGTCATTTCATACTGCTTAAGGGAATCATACATCAACAAGACATAACAATCTTAAATATCTATTCCCCAAAAAATGGGGCAGCCATGCTCTTCAAACAAACCCTTCCCAAATTCAGAAACCAAATAACCCCAACACAATAGTATTGGGTGACTTTAACACAACTCTCTCACCACTGGATAGATCTTCCAAACAAAAACTAAACAAAGAATCTACAAGACTTACTAGAACAATCAATGGTCTAGACTTAACGGATATATATATAGAATATTCCATCCTTCAAAAGCAAATACACATTTTTCTCAGCAGCACATGGATCCTTCTCCAAAATAGATCATACGCTATGCCACAAAGCAAGTCTTAGTGAATACAAAAAAATAGAGATACTACCCTGCATTCTATCTGACCATAATGGACTGAAACTAGAAATTAATGATAGTTTTAAAAAAAGAAGCCACTACAACACCTGGAGACTCAATAATTTGCTATTGAACAATGCATGGGTAACAGAAGACATCAGGGAAGAGATAAAAAGATTCTTGGAGGTAAATGAGAACTCTGATACAACATACCAAAATCTCTGGGACACTATGAAGGCAATGCTAAGAGGAAAGTTCATTGCCTTAAGCTCATATATTCAAAGATATAAAAGTCAACAAATCAATGACTTGACACTATAACTCAAAGCCCTAGAAAACAAAGAACTAAGTAAAACCAAAAGAAGTAGAATACAGGAAATAATTAGAATCAGGGCTGAAATCAATGAAATTAGAACAGAAGAAGCAATTCAAAAAATTGATAAAAAACTGGTTCTTCAAAAAAATAAACCAAACTGACAAACCCTTAGCCACCCTAACAAACAGAAGGAGAGAGAAAACCCAAATTACCAAAATTTGTGATGAAAAAGGACACATCAGGACAGATCCTGCTGAAATAGAGAGATTAATCAGAAAGTATTTTGGAAACTTATATTCCAGTAAAATAGAAAACCCTGAAGACACAGACAAATTCCTAGACACATATGACCTACCCAAACTGAACCAGGAGGACATTTATGACTTAAACAGATCAATTACCTGCAAGGAAATAGAAGAAGCCATCAAGAGCCTTCCAACCAAGAAAAGCCCTGGACCAGATGGGTTCTCAGCCGAGTTCTACAAGACCTAAAAAGAATATCTAACTCCAATACTCCTCAAATTATTCCACGAAATAGAAAGGGAAGAAACCCTTCCAAACTCATTCTATGAGGCTAGTATCACCTTGATTCCAAAACCAGACAAAGACACGTCAAAAAAAGGGAAATTTCAGACCAATATCCCTGATGAATATAGATGCAAAAATTCTCAATAAAATTTTGGCAAATCACATACAAAAGCATATTAAAAACTAGTGCACCATGATCAAGTGAGGTTCATTCCAGGGATAAAAGTTGGGTTCAACATACGGAAATCAATTAATGTAATCCATCACATCAATGGACTTAAAGATAAGACTCACGTGATTCTATCAATTGATGCAGAGAAAGCATTTGACAAAATACAGCACCCTTTCATGTTCAAAACACTAGAGAAAGATGGGATAGTAGGAACATACCTCAACATTGTTAAAGCAATATATGCTAAGCCCAAAGCCAACATCATCCTAAATGGAGAAAAATTGGAAGCATTCCCTCTAAAAACTGGAACAAGACAGGGATGCCCTCTCTCACCACTCCTATTCAATGTAGTCCTTGAAACTCTAGCCAGAGCAATCAGACAGATGAAGGAAATTAAAGGGATACGAATAGGGAAAGAAGAACTCAAACTATCATTATTTGCAGACGACATGATTCTATATTTAGAGGACCCAAAAAGTTCCACCAGAAAATTTCTAGAACTGATAAATGAATTCAGAAAAGTTGCAG
Organism: Geosciurus inauris; assembly: GCA_004024805.1. Taxonomy (NCBI): domain Eukaryota; kingdom Metazoa; phylum Chordata; class Mammalia; order Rodentia; family Sciuridae; genus Geosciurus; species Geosciurus inauris. Next base: position 15,009 of record PVHX01027976.1, on the reverse strand, counting down.
GATATAAAATCAATATCCATAAATCAAATGCATTTCTATACATCAGCAATGAGTCCTCTGAAAAAGAAATTAGAAAAACTACTCCATTTGCAATAGCCTCCAAAAAAATAAAATACTTGGGAATCAATCTAACAAGAGTGGTGAAAGACCTCTACAACGAAAATTACAAGACACTAAACAAAGAAATTGAAGAAGATCTAAGAAGATGGAAAGACCTCCCATGTTCTTGGATAGGCAGAATCAATATTATTAAAATGGTCATACTACCCAAAGCACTATACAGATTCAATACAATCCCAAAATTCTTTCTTATAGAAATAGAAAAGGCAATCATGAAATTCATTTGGAAAAATAAGAGACCCAGAATAGCCGAAGTAATCCTGAGCAAGAAGAGTGAAGCAGGAGGCATCACAATACCAGACCTTAAACTTTACTACAAAGCTATAGTAACAAAAACAGCATGGTACTGGCACCAAAATAGACATGTAGATCAATGGTACAGAATAGAATTATATTATATTATATATATAATTATATATATATAATATATATAATATATAATATATATAATATATAGTATATAATATATAATATATAATATATATTATAATTATAATTAATATTACAGAGAGTAATGAACAGAAAGAGAGCTATCTCATACTAGAAAAAGGTGCCAAAAACATACATTGGAGAAAAGATAGCCTTTTCAATAAATGGTGCTGGGAAAACTGGAAATCCATATGCAGTAAAGTGAAACTAAACCCCTATCTCTCATCATGCACAAAACTCAACTCAAAGTGGATCAAAGACCTAGGAATTAGACCAGAGACCCTGCATCTAATTGAGGAAAAAGTAGGTCCAAATCTTCAACACGTTGGATTAGGCCTCGAATTCCTTAACAAGACTCCTATAGCACAAGAAATAAAAGCAAGAATCAATAAATGGGATGGACTTAAACTAAAAAGCTTCTTCTCAGCAAAAGAAACTATCAATGAGGTGAACAGAGAATCTACATTCTGGGAGCAAATTTTTGCTACACGCACATCAGATAGAGCACTGATCTCCAGGATATATAAAGAACTCAAAAAACTTAACACCAAAAAATCAAACAACCCAGTCAATAAATGGGCTAAGGAGCTGAATAGAAACCTCTCAGAAGAAGATATACAATCAATAAACAAATATATGAAGAAATGTTCGACATCTCTAGCCATTAGAGAAATGCAAATCAAAACTACTCTCAGATTTTATCTCACCCCAGTCAGAATGGCAACTATCCAAAGTACCAGCAACAATAAGTGCTGGTGAGGATGCGGTGAAAAAGGCATGCTCAAACATTGCTGGTGGAACTGCAAATTGGTGCAACCAATCTGGAAAGCAGTATGGAGATTTCTTAAAAAACCTGCATTGGAACCACCATTTGATCCAGCTATCCCACTCCTTGGCCTACATCCTAAAGACTTAAAAACAGCCTACCACAGTAACGCAGCCACCTCAATGTTTATAGCAGCACAGTTCACAATTGTAAAACTGTGGAAGCAACCCAGATGTCCTTCAATAGATGAATGGATAAAGAAACTGTGGCACATCTACACAATGGAATATTATTCAGCAATAAAAGAGAATAAAATGATGGCATTTGCAGGTAAATGGATGGAATTGGAGAACATTATGCTAAGTGAAGTAAGCCAATCCCAAAAAACCAAATGCTGAATGTTCTTTCTGATTAGTGGATGCTGAATCATAAGGAGGGTGGGAATGGGGAATATAGGAGAAATGGAGAAACTCTGGATGGGGTAGGGGGGAGGTGAGGGGGAGGGAAAGGGGAATGGGTGTAGTAAAGATGTTTGATTGCAATGGTCACTACCCTTGGTGCATGTATGAAGACACAAATGGTGCAACTCTATCTGGTTTGCAACCAGAGAAATGGAAAAATTGAGCTCTACATATGTACGATGACTTGAAATGCATTTAAATAAATTAATTTAAAAGAAGTGAAAAATACCTTAAAAAAAAGACTTAAGTGCCAAGGAAAGAATTCATAGACTTTTTGTTCCCGTTTAATGTAGAATAGGGAGAACATAGACTTTAGGCAGACAGGTTAGAACCCAAATCCTACATTGCTCACTGCTGATTATAGACTTTAAAAATAAAGATACACAAAATACCTTTGCAGCAACATCAGATTATAGTTTGGTTGAATAATGGGACAAGAGCCCAGACAATTTTATATATAAAACTGATCATCCTGGTCAACATGGAGCACACACACATCTCCTTTAACCATACTTATCTAATAAATACTGCAAAGATATGTTTCCTCCTAACATAACTATCCTGTTGTATCCTGTGTACAAGTGAAAACATTCCAATCTCTTCCACAGGAGATACAAATCCTTGGGTGATGTTCACTCTTTTCCTTTGATATCTTGTAGTTTAAGTACCATGATAAAATGTTATTACATATCTTATGTTTGATGATAAAGAGATAAAACCGAGCAACTAATTTAATCCCTCCAAGGTCATATGTGAAAGGGGTTTATAATACATGTTTGATCATCCATTCATTCAGCAATCATTCATCATTCAGCTATCAATTTAAATTATGTTGAACATACACGCCTTCACAAGACAATCTTTGCCTTTAACTAGCAGACAGGCAAGGAGATGAGATCTGTTTGTACAGGCCTGGAATAGAGTACACACTTGGGAGATCATAGTCACTCACACTCCTACTTCTTGGCATGGGTACAGCACAACTCTCAGAACAGCCACATCCATGCCTTAGATTATTTCACTCCACCCAAAGAATACATTCTTCAGTAGGGACAGCCCCAGGAAACTTCTTCCCGATTCAAAGAGGCCATGTGTCTTTAAGGATAATACAGTAAGATGACTCAATTGTTCCTCTGAAGTCCCAGTTTCCATGGGAACCAGAATGCCCACAAGCTTTGATTTTAAAAAAAGAAGAAGAAGAAAGAAAGAAACAACCATCAACTCAAATATGAGGGGACACTTAACAAATTAAAATCTAGTTTTGCTGGGCATGGTGGCGCACATCGGTAATCCCAGCAGCTCAGGAGGCTAAGGCAGGAGGATCGCGAGTTTAAAGCCAACCTCGGCAAAAGCGAGGCGCTAAGCAACTCATTGAGACCCTGTCTGTAAATAAAACACAAAATAGGGTGGGGATGTGGCTCAGTGGTTAAGCACCCCTGAGTTCAATCCCCAATGCCCTCCCCCCAAAAAATCTAGTTTTGCAAACTGGAGTTCTTGAATATTCATAATCAGTAATATTTTCTAGAGATTTAAGTCTTATGTAAACAGAAAGTGATTCAAGAGCATCACAAAATGTTACATCCCTTTGGTCTACAACGGAGGTCTCTGAAGATACACAAAATTGACTTTTCTAGAAATGGCGACTATTTAACCATTGCATTACAAGGCAGTTCATCCACAATCCTTTGAAAGTTGATTTTCTTCTCTTTTTATTTGTAAGCACAAAGGTAGATTCAAATATTTGCCACCAGAAAGTAATTTATTTTTTTCTTTTTTCTTTCTATAAAGTACAAAATACATTGTGGACCTTCCAGTTCTTCTGTGAGATTTGTCTGACATTTTCAGTGTAAGACAAAGACATAAAGACTAAAACAAATCTAGAAAGGTGTGTGTTTATCTTATTGTTGATGAAACATAAACTGTCCAATTCCATTTTTCAAACTTGAATTTTTTGTATGTCTAAGAGAAAAACAATTTGCCAATCACACTTGCCAAGCCTCATGGTTTATAGAGCTGTGGGGAGTCAGGAAGATGAGCCCAAGGTGACCTTCCAGGCATGGGCATCTAGTAATAGGTGAGAAGGAAATGAAGGGCAGATAAACAATTTTTAAAAGGGCAGAAATCCACAGGCTTTCACATCACACATATATATTACATTTATACACTGTGGCCTTACGCACACACACAAAAAAACAACTCAGTTTTCCCAGAATTTTTCCTGGTATGCTTCTTAGTAAAAATGAATCACAGGAAAGACTCTTTTTACAAAAAAATAGTCATTCATTCACTTAACAAATACCTGCTGAGTACCTACAACATGGAATGATGGGTACAGTCTCTACTTGCACAGGGGTTTGCAGCCTAGTACAGAACACTTTCCAGCAGGAAATTCTAGAATAATGTGTGACTAGTGTCATTATAAAGGAAGCCCAAAGGCTATGAGAGCACCAGCAGGGATCCTAGCCAGGTTTTGGTCTCCTTGAATACGAGTATCTGTAAACTGAGGTGTAGAAATTAAGGAATCAGCTAAAAGAAAATACTTTGTGGTTGGTTTGTTGTTGTTGTTTGTTTGTTTGTTACCGGGGATTGAACTCAGGCGTACTCAACCACTGAGCCACATCCTCAGCCCTATTTTGTGTTTTATTTAGAGGCAGGGTCTCACTGAGTTGCTTAGCACCTTGCTGTTGTTGAGGCTGCCTTTGAACTCATGATTCTCCTGTCTCAGCCTCCCAAAGTGCCTGGATTACAGGAGTGCACTACCACGCCTGGCTTACTTTGTGTTTTAAGGATGTGGGAGAGAAGGTCCCACATAAAAAGAACCAGCATGTGTGAAGGGCTGGAGGAAGAATTATCACAGAGTTGAAAGTATTGAGGATAACTCAGTTTAGCTGGAGTGTGGAACCCTGACTCTCACACTGGAAGGACAGGATTATGGTTACAATTCTAGGCTAGCCAGCACTGGCTCACATCTCTTTGATGGTGGAATAGGGCAGATGAAGGGAAGATACAGTAGTGCCAAGAGTCATTCTCTGGGTGGCCATATTTGGATAAGGCCACCAGGTGATACATATTATAACCAGGTAAGATTATACCAGTCTAAAAGATGATGTGTAGGAGTGTTTCAAAATCCTCTGAGAGGAGCTGTTGGTATGTTTGTGCCTTGTCCAAACACACTTTCAATGTTAAACATATTAGGCTGGCAGGATGGGATATTCACTGAAAACTGGACCATAAGGATAGAGTACTGTCCATGAACCCAGAAAAACTGGGTTCTACCACAGGTTCAAGCCCCGGGGATTGTTGCACCAGGCATATTCCATTCACTTGGTCTCTCATTCATCCACTCACTCATTTATTCAAACATGCATAGGCCTTACCATGCACCATAAATGGTGTCAGATGGAGGTTGGTAACAGAAGAGTAAGATAATGTCCTCACCCTCAAGGAACTCAGAGTCTAAGGGTGGGGCAGTGAATATGCAGAAAATACACTACCCTTTAATAAAAGCAATACTAGAAAGAAGTACAGGATGCCACAGGAGTCCACAGAAGTGATATTAAAGGAAGGGGCAAAAGCAGGCTTTCTTGAGATATTGGTGCCTCAGTGAAACCTACAGATGAGCAGCCAGGTATAATTATTCTGACAGATGGAGTTGCAGGTGAAAAGGTGCGGAACAGTGGCACATTCAGAGGGCAGCAAGTAGATTGGTATGACTCGAGTGTAGGGCAAGGATGGGAATGGGAGGAGGAGGTTTCTGTAGTAACCAGTAGTAACCATGAAGAGCGTCGCATGTCATGTTAAAGCTCTTACATGAAGTCGAGGAGAAAGAGGTGTCCAGAATAACTTCAGCCTTCTAGCCTGGGCGACTGCAGGGAAAGCCGTCCTGTTGGTCAGCATAGACAAGCAGATTGAATGGGGAGATAAGAATAGTGAGGAACAAGGAGCCCGTGAAAAGATCAAGTGAGATATCTCTAGGGACACGTAGATACATAATTGTACAAATCAGGACTGGAGAGAGAGATTTAGGAGTATTCATATGAAGATGATCACAGAAGTGATGAGGGTAAGATGAACCAATAAAGGGAAGAGGCCCAAAGACAGAACTCGTAAATTTGCTTAAATGGCAAGGAAGAAATGGAGCCTCCCAAGGAAACTGAGAAGGACCAAGCTGAGATTAAGGGGGAAGACCAGGGCAAAGTGGAGCTCTGGGAATCAAAGAAGAGGCAAGTTTCAAAAAGGTAGGGGGTAATCTTGGTCAGAGGCAGCTTGGAGGTCAAGTAGGTTATGGATGGACATTGTCTGTTGGCTCAAATGATTTGGAGGTGGCTGCTGAATTTGGCAAGAGTGGATTCCATGGAATGGTGGGTAGAAGCTGGGCAGTGGTTGGGGAAAAGTGAGATGGCACAGAGGAGCCACCATGAACATACACAGGTTTTCAGGAAGCATGGCCAGGAAGAAGAACAGTTCAGTAGCTGGTGATAAATAGGTCAAAGGGATCCCAGGGAGGGATCTGGACACACTGAAAACATATTGCAAAGAGCTGTGCATTGTACAACTACGTGCAAGCCTTACTTGCCATTTACACTATGTAGTAGGCACAGCAGCATCCTGGTTTGAATATAACAATGGGACATTAGCAACAGGGAAAGTGTGATGAAGACAGAAGGCACTGTCACTGACCGTGAGAAGAAAATAAGCAGGAGAATAAGGAGATTTGTTCTGTGTGGTATAGATTTCTCCTGCCCCTAATTTTCAGTTGATTTTTTTCCCATAGAACTTTGATGTTTTTCTATCTGTTCTTCCCTTACTTGGACCCTCTCCAACACCTGATAGGATTCACACTCATTTCTGTGTTGTGATTAGTCCTCCAAAGCAGCCCTCTTCAAGTAGCGATGAAAGGCCCCAGCATTAACACCCCGAAATCTCATAGCAATCATCAGAGACTGAAGATGCTCCTGTCCGAAAGCAAAGAGGGGAGAGAGTAGATTGCAAGGAACAGGGAAGTCTGGTGTCGGGTGGAGGAGAAAGGGAAGGGAAGCAGAGGAGGGGAGAGAAAAAGGAAGATGGGAGCAGTCACGATGAGCTAGAGGGGAGAATGAGCAGGAAGGGAGACAGAGAAGAAAGAGAAAGAGGGAAGAAGGATGGAGAGAGGATAGAGAGAAGGGAGAAATCACTTGAGACTAGAGGGGAGAAGGCCAATGAGGACAGAATAAAGGAGAAGAAAGAGAAAGAAGGAAGGAAAGAAGACAGAAGGGAGGAGAGACAGGCTAGGTAAGGTGTCTGAATTAAATGTTTTAAGAAATACCATTTTAGCTGAATGTAATGGTGTATGCCTGTAATTCCAGCAACTTTAGAAACTAAAGCAAGAGGAACAGAAATTTAAGCCAAGCCTAGGAAACTTAGTGAGACCCTGTCTCAAAATAAAAAATAACAAGGGCTAGGGATGGAGCTTAGTGGTAAACCACCCCTGGGTTCAATCCTCCAGGGGAAAGAAACGTCATTTTATTCTACCCAGGTATTTCTTTTTGTTTGCTCAATAAACATTTACAGATATCCAATCTTGGCCAGGTTGTGTCTGTACCCAGCCATGCAGAGAGGAGAAGCAGGACAAGGCTGTGGCACTCATTCCCAAGGCAAGGATCAGTGATGGCAGCAGGAGAAAGACCCCAAGAGAACATCTCACCAGCCCCCAGGGGACCACACAAGCTTCCATCGGGGCACTGTCTTTTCCAAGAGTTGAAGGATAAATAGGAATAATTAGATACAGGGCAGGCTATAAGGGAGTTAAGGAACCACTGATATGGAGCCAGGCAGACATCAGGGTTACCCAATGGGTGGAGGCTAGACAAAAGAAAACAGATTTGGATAGAAAAGTAAATAGGGATCAAATTAAAAAGGATCCATGTCCATGTTAAGGATTTGAGGTTTATCTCAAGGTCTACAAGGATTTTAAACAGGGGAGTATGGTATCCATTTTTCATTTTAAAAAGATCATTCTGGGGAAAAAATAGAGACTTCAAATAAATATTGAACTCTGGTTAATGGTATGCCTGAGTGGATTATTTAGAAAGCAGTATATCAATTTACTTTGAAATGCAAATAAGATTGATTGTTCAACTTCAACAAAGGATGGATGCTTGGTTCAACAGATAATAAAGACAGTAAAATGGTAGGAATAAAATCAAAGTGGTAGTTATGTGGGTATTCATTGTCAAATTCTCTCAACTTTCCTTACGATTGAAAATTTTCATAATAAAATACTGGGAAATCAGATCATCCTGGCTATTGCATGGACACAGCAATGGAAAGGAGCAAGGGAACCATCAGTCTAATATTTTATCCTTAGCAGTCAATAACATGATATTATTTAATTTATTATTATAAAATCTAATAAATAAAACATATCTATGGTTTCCAAAACATATTAACAGCAATGGGAAGGAGCAAAGGAACCAGTTAGAAGGTTTTTACAGTCACTGAGTGAAGAACTGATCATAACCTGACAGAAGGGTGAGCCACAGGGACAAAATAACTGGACTTCAGAAAGTTATCAACGGCTTTAGCAATTGGATGAATGTAGAGGGAAGGAAGAAATAAGAATGAATAATAACACCCCTGTTTTACTGCCCTCACTATAAACTAATTAAGAGCTCAAACATGGATGGTCATTGATTTTGAGTGTGAGAAGGATTCATAAAGCTAAGAAGTCTGAGTCAACAATGAACCCTCCAGCTGACCTCTGACTTCAGATTCCTGCAGGAGATTTCCGATGCTAATTTTTTGCTTTCTTAGTCTGTTCTTTTTTTTTTTTTAATATTTTTTTAGTTGTAGATGGACACAATGTCTTTATTTTATTGCTTTGTATGTGGTGCTGAGGATCGAACCCAGGGCCTCATGCATGCGAGGCAAGTACTCTACCGCTGAGCTACAATTCCAGCCCCCTCTTAGTCTGTTCTTGAACTCAGTGGACTTCAGCCCATTGGGTGACCTTATGATGAGGAAAGGAAGAGAGTTATCACTGCCTGGCATCCCCCATGGTCCCAAACCAGAGTGGGGATGGGACTGCTCCATTCACTCCACCCCCACACCCCACCAGAACACCCTGAACACTGCCTTGCCTCTTCCCTTGGCAATCTAAATGTTTTGCTATTGTTGCTTTTGTGATAGAGTGAAATTGTTTTGGATCGACTGCTTCAAATGGCTCCATCCACGGCCAGCTCTGATTTATCAGCTTTCAGTCAGGAAACAGATTTATTTGGAAGACTCCTTCACAATAAGGTAAAATGAGCTTTGCTCAAGGGCTCTAAACTGCCTCTCTAGGGAGCAGATGCCCCTGGCCAGCCTGATGGTTCTGAAAGGCAGCCTCCTCCTCCCTCCACCTGCATCTGTGCTGGCTGTAATTTCAGCTCATTTCCTACAGCTTTGTCCTGAAGTTCTTCCCGTCCTTCTTCCCTCCATATGAAGGACAGTTTTCCATTTCAGTAATTACTTTTGTGACTCATTTCTGGATTTGTGTCCTTGCCACATCCACAGCCATTTTAAGCTTAACATTCAACCCCAAATCTTTTACTCGAGGCTTAGCACTCCATGAATATTTGTGAGGAACTGAACAGACCGTGAGTGCCTGTTTCTACTCTCTCTAGTGGGTACCCTGAGAAGAGACTCATGCTGCAGAAATGCTGTTGCCATTTGGTATCTGATCCTAAGGAGGAGACTCCCAGCTATGCTTAAGGCAGGATGTAGATGCTGGGTTGGTAATCATCGCTGTCCCCCCAGAAAGTTATCACACATCTCCCAACACACACATACACAATCTAATTATAGCATTTGGCTTTTTAAAAAGCAGACATGAGACCTAGACACTACTACCCTTTTGGCAGTACCGTCACCTGGTCCTTAGGCATCAGATATGAAATCACAATGCCTGAGTTCAGAGCCTAGCTCTGCCACACTCCCTAGCTGAGCCTCAGTTTCCCCACATTTAGAATGGGCAGAGTGTTCAGGATGGAGGTGGTGACGTGTACAGATGGCACCAGCCCAGTGCCTGGTCCTCATTATTGCTCAATAGCCAAGCTATGATAACCCAGATGTGGAAAATATCACTTTCCAACATGATGATTAACATGTTTTGCACATCATCTGTGTGGTTCAGCAACAGAGTGTGCTCTATTTTCTTCAGTTAAAAATGCCACTTGTTTTGTTTTCATTTCCTATTTATCAATAAAATTTCAGTGACTTTGTTTATTTCTCCTTTGGAGAGGGAACTGAAATCAGCAAAAATAATATGGGCTCCATTTCCAATGGAGCACTTGCAGAATATCTCACGGGCCAATAGTCCCTATGTGCTGATGGAGGCCATTGTGTGGGTTGTGAGGAATGTTTGTTTTGGCTTTGGTCATACATTTAAACTCTCAGTCCTCAATCCCACACCTCATCTCTGCATTCTGTATGCTGTGGGGTCTGCTTCCCAGCAGGAATCTGTAAGAGGACATTATTATTCAATCCACAGGTAACGGATTACTCAATCCACAGGAGGGACAAATAGAACTGCAGAACAGAATAGGCAAGAGGAGAGGGAAAGAGATTGAGAGCGAGTGGGAGTGGGAGGAGAGATCCTTCAGAGAATCAAAGAACTAAAACCAGGAAGACATACTCTGTGCCAGGGGCTATGCCAAGTCCTTTTCATGAACTTTCTTTTTATCAGTGGTCAAGTTTTAACAGCTCCCTTTAGAGATGGGAAAACTGGTGCTTAGAGTGTCTAAGTAGTTTTCTCAAAATCATCCAGCTGGTGAGAAGTAAGCTGTCTGCAGGATCTGGGCCTCTCTCACGCAGGGTGTTGCTTCTTAGAGGAAGCAGACCTGGGAATCCGCAGAAGCCTGCAGAGGGAAAGAAGAGGCTGCTCAGTTGAAATCACCTGCATTTCTGCTGCTGCACCTGGATCTCATACAACCAGACCAGGTAATAAATGGGCGAGGGGTGGAGTTCCCCTTGGCCTCACTCACAACTGAAGGGTGAGACAAGCAGCTGGGAGGCTCCTGCATTGAAAGTGAGTATGAAGAGATTGCCCTTTACAGCTCATATACCTAGCTCTTTAAAAACACTAGGTGGCCAAGTCTGAGCTTAGCACTGGTGCTGTGGAGAGAGCAGTTTAGACTTGAGGGTGGGCTCTGGAGGTGAGGCTGGGGTCCCCATTTCTAGTATGAGGCCCTAAACTCAGGCCAGTCTAAGTTTTCAGTTTCATTATGATGGGTCCAGGGCAGGCTCCTACCAGGCCTGGAGACAAGAAAGGAAAGGGTCCTGGATAGTGAAAATTGAGGGTCCCTTTTACTTAGAAAATTAGGTGCTTGAAGCAGAGTGCTACTCTGCCTTTGTACATGTGTGTGTGTGAAAGAGAGGAGGAGAGAGAAAGAGAGAGAGAGAGAGAGAGAGATCCACTCATCCCATTGCCAGTATAATACAGAACTGAGTTGGAAATACAGTGCTTAAAAAACACCAAGATGATGAAGCCATCTACCTGCCCTGGGGCTGGGCTTGGATGCAGAAGGTTCCTCATGTCCTCATCCTGGGCATGCACCTGATATTTGGCTCTCATAGCCTCATGCTCAGGATAGGTTAAGACGGGTTGAGGCTGGTGGAAGCAGAACCTCTATTCTAAGGAAAGGACTCTGCCTAGAGGCAGCCAGAGAGGAGGAAAGGTGCTCTGAGAAGCTGCCCCTCCACTAAGGGCTAGAGTTAGGGTACTTGATAAGGTAAGGCCTGCATTGGCTATACTGTCCCATCCCAACATGCCCTTTGGTTCCATGGAGAATCTGGTAATTGAGCATTCGTTTGGTTACTCAGCCAGCATTTGGGGGTAGGCTGTAGTCCAGTTCCAAAGCTCTGAATTCCCAGCCCATATGTCACTGAGTTAGAAAGGCTAACTCCAAGTGAGGAAGGGATGGGAAAAGCTCCTACAGGGAAGGCTGAAACCATGCTCCCCTAGCCTCCTCCTTAGGGTTGGGCTCATCTCTTCCTCTTACTGGACTGCATCAATACAATGTTTGGGGTTGGTATCAGACCTCAAACAATTATTCCACCTGATCTGACATTCTGTGATGTTGCTCTACACAGAGGGTCTTAGGATCAGTCAGTGTTTCAGCCACTTGAGGGAGCCTTGGAGTCTGTACTCCCTCTTCAGTGCCTGGTAGGTGAAGGGAGTGGAGTGGGGTGTCCTGTTCATTGCATGAGCAGCATGAGTCTCCTCTCTGCAGCAGACCATGGCACAGTGGTGGCAGCTCCTGCTAGGATTGTGGACAGTCATGCCCACCTGGGCTGGAGACAAACTACTCAATGTCTGCATGAATGCCAAACACCACAAGAGAGAGCCTAGCCCAGAAGACAAGCTCTATGTGGAGGTATAAAGTCCAGACCTGGCCCAGGGGTGATAGAGGGTTTCTTTGGCAGATCATGGAAGGAACACAAATGCCAAGATGGTCTCTGGACCCCAACCAATCCTGATCATTTAGTTCCTTAGGTTGAAATTGATCCCAAGTTCCCATCTCTGAGCTGCACTGGCCACTTGGGGAGTAGCTCAGATGGTGATCCAAGAGGCCCAGTGTTGGTTCAGCAAGGGTCAAAACAAGGCTTCCTACCAACAGGTCCTGGGGAAACATGGCTTAATTGTCATCTCCTCAAACTCCTGAAGCCAATTGACCAGGATGTGAGAGGAGGAGCAGAGCTGGCATTTAGCCTGTGAGTCCCTCCAACTCAATGCAAACCTGATTCTCCTGGGTCTCCTCTATTTGCTTTTTCCCAAAAGACCTCTGCTGCCTCACAGGAACTGAAACTCCAGAAGTTATGTTCCAGAAGACTATAGCAGTGACTGCAGCAGCCTGGGGCAGGGAGGTCTATGTACAGGGACCTTCTGCTCTATAGGTGAATATTGAAGATTATCAAGGTTCCTCCTCCATGAGGGTTGCTGGCCTCAATGTATCCCAGTTGCTCAGGCTCTCTCCAAAGGGGCATTTTCACTCTGCCACCTTCTGGCCTAGACACTTACCAACCCTGCCTCTTACTCCTCATGCCCTATTGTTTCTTCCTCTACCTTCAGTGCATCCCCTGGAAGGACAATGCCTGCTGCACAGCCACCACAAGCTGGGAAGCCCACCTCGAAGTGTCCCCACTCCACAACTTCACCTTGGTTCACTGTGGATTGTTGACCCCAAGCTGTCAGAAACACTTTATCGAGGCCATCTGCTTCTATCAGTGTTCCCCTAACCTGGGGCCCTGGATCCAGCTGGTGAGATAAATAGATGGTAAATTCATATGATACCCTGTTACTAAGAGCTGGAGCTCCCATTTGGCAATATGCTGGCATCTCCAGGAGACTGGTAGAAGCAAGAGATGCTGTCTCCCCTATGAACACGAGGACAGCCAGAGGCCTCTGTTGAAGAAAGGTGTGAAGAGGAAGCTGCCTCTGACCCTAGAGGATGGCATCGGGGAGGCTGGTCAGATGATAACAGAAGGATGAGGAACTAAAACCAAGGGAGGCTTGGTGAATGAGATGGACCTGAGTTTGAATTCCATCTAGCTGTACTGCCTAGGATAAGGCACTTAGCCTCAGTGTTCTTATTTGTAAAATAATAGTACTCGGTTTTTCAGGGAAGGATGTATAGATGGTACCTGGCACAGTACCATTATACTATTAGTAGTCTGTTGCTATTAATGTTCCTGTCTCTCACTATGCCTGCACCCAGGTGGACCCCAGTGGGCAGGGAGAACGGGTTGTGGGTGTGCCGCTGTGCCGGGAAGACTGTGAAGAGTGGTGGGCCGACTGCCGCACCTCTTATACTTGCAAATCCAATTGGCATAGCAGCTGGGACTGGAATCAAGGTGAGTGGCACTGACAGGCCCCATAAGAAGGCAGACCTGTTGGGGGGGGCTCCAACCTGGGTGCAGATGCAAACCTCCCCATGTCTCCCCCAACCCAGGGTAAATAATGGGGACATTGGGAAGCGGGGAAAGTAAGCTTTCTACCCTCAACCCACCACAGGAAGGAACCGCTGCCCTGCAGGGGACATCTGCCACCCTTTCCCCCATTACTTCCCCACCCCAACTGACCTATGTGAGAAGATTTGGAGCAACTCCTTCAAGGCAAGTCCTGAGTACAGGAGCAGTGGGAGATGTCTCCAGAAGTGGTTTGAGCCTGCTCAGGGCAACCCCAACGTGGCTGTGACCCACCTCTTCGCCAACACTGCCCCAGCCTGGGAGCTCACCTGTGTCCTCTTCATGCCCTTCTCTCTGTTCCTGCTCTTCCTTTCCTAAGGGTCCTTCCTTCCCCCACCCACATTCCCTGTTCCTGGCAGTGGACCAGGCCAGGGCCACCTCCTTCCTCAGGCCATTCACTAAAAGGAGCAGAAGGGGAACATTGAAGCTGCAACAGCTGGTGCCCGAACCCTGCACACTGGGCCCCAGGCACCCTCCACTGTTCTGCTGTGTTCTGCCTAAGCTGGGGTGGGAAGCATTAAGGTGACCCATCCCATCCTGCCCATAGGAATGTGGGCTATGATGTGATCCCATGCCCTTTTGGTCCTGCCCATGTCCATCCTTTCCATGACAGAGCTGATGGTGACAGCCTGCCCTCCAATCCTACCATAGTGCTTCCAATAAAATGGCAACTGATTTCTCCTCTGTGTCACTCTGCCAGAGCCCATAGCCATGGACCCAAGATGCATAAAGAACTCTGGCACTAAAGTCTCAATGTTAGACTGTTATTTAACTGGGTATTATTAATTTCTTAATATCTGCTACATATCCTCACAAAGCCTCTGATGGGAGTGTTTTCAACACCCCCCTTTTATTTTATTTTTTTAATTTTTTCTCAAAAGTTGCATTTTAATATGTTATCAAACATAACAGAAAAAAACAAAGTTTCAGAAGCTGTACACACTATTCACTGAAAACATTTGTTGAGGCAAATAGAAAAAATATTGTTACAATCATAGTTTTTCTAACTTTGCACAAAATTATAAGCAGATTACATTCTTCATATTAAACATCTTTATATGCACTTTCAATAAACAGTATATATATATATATATTTATATTTTTTTTTATCAACCATCTTTACTATACCCATTCCCCTTTCCTGCCCCCCACCTCCCCCATGTCGCATCCAGTGTTTCTCTACTTCTCTTATGTTTCCCATTCCCACCTCTCTTATTCATCAGCATCCACTAATCAGAGAGACCATTC